>PVKM010010981.1:0-33992 GCA_004027735.1 Carollia perspicillata
TTTTTTTATGTGCAGAGTGGGAAAACCTATCCCTCCTTGCAAAAATCAATGGGGCATTTGAAATGATCTTTATGTGATTTGACACTGTTTTGAGATTTTATTCCTCTTTTCCTTCCTGCATTGTTCCCCTCTCTGCTTTCACTCAGGCCCTGCCTTTTAAGCCTTTGCCTCTGTCATATCTATAGGGTAGTGGCTGTTTGAAGTCAGCCATGCTTCCTCTTTTTTGCAAAAAAACTTAGCCCTCTGAAGATGAAATGTGTCTCGCATCCTGGAGGTAGGAAAGGGAATGGTTATAGGAACAGAGAAAATGGGAGGAGAGATTCCCAGTGCTGGGAAGGGGAAAGAGCGAGTTAGAAGGACCCCAGTGGGATATATGCTGTTACCTGTCGTGCCCCCAGGTCCCCAGACCTGTGTCTTTTTAAGGGTCTGAGGTGGAGCAAGGATGTGGTAGCAGAAACAAATATGGACAAAAACCCTTTGAGCAGAAAGACCTCCCAGATGCTTTGGATATGCAATGTCCTGAAACCTTGGGTAACCTTGGGGTGGAAGGGAATTCAAATTATAAACTTATAGTTGAGACTGAGATTATTGAGATTTTAGTCAGCTACACATGTGAGGCTCAATTATATTTAAATTTAATAAGAGAAAATAAATAAATAGGATATTTCTGCTTCACCTGAGTTCATAAACTAGGATCTGTATGCTACATACTTAAAACTCCTAGCCCAGTGTGAGTCAGATTCATAGGTACTATTAAAAGTGCTCATGAATTTAATCCAGGCTACAAAATGCTGACACTAAGGCAAAAGTGATTTAGTTTTAATACCTAACAAATCTAGAGCAAAACCATGTTTGATAAATACAATAAAATTAATAAAGTAGCAATAGAAACAGGCCTAAATATCTCTTGTTTACAAATCATGGCAGATATTTAAATCAAATTTAAAGCATTGCACATTTGCATCTTTTACATCATTTTTCCTCATAGTGGATATTCAGCTATTTTTCATTCATTTAATGTTTAATTGATCATATACAACATGCCAAGAACCATTTTAGGCGTTGGAGGCACACACTGAGAGAGACAAAGAACGTGCAGCCTTCACAGGCCCTCCATTTCAATGGAAGAATGGGTCAATCAGGGATTTGTGCTCAGGGCCTTTAATGAATTCATAGGAACTTGTTATTTCATATAACATAACCTGGATTTAGGAAGGCCAGGGCTAACATTCATGTATGTGGTTCATTCGTGCCACATGTGTCACCATTGTACCATGTGGCTTCCACCCTCAAAGTCCCCTCCTAGTCCCTCATCACTATCAGAGCTCCAGGTATGACATCCCTATTTCAGGGATAGCAAAAGGTGGGAAGACAGTTTGGACTTACTTTTGTAAAGAGTCTATTTTCTTTTCAAACACCTCTCCCAGGAATTAAGCACCAAATTTTTGCCTACATCTTGTTATCCAGGCCTTTCTTATGGCCATAATCAGTGGAACCTCCCCTCATCCTCACCTAGGAATGCATCCTTTTACTTAGAAGTAAAAGAGAACTTCTTATTATTGATTATTATTGATTAAACTTTATTTAGCTCTGGCTTGGAGTATGGACCTTGAGCTTCCTGTATTTATATAGTTTTCTATGCATCAAATTTGTGGGGTGAGTTCCTTTCAGAGAAAGTTCCTTTCAGAGTTCCTGTCCCTTCTCTTCCAGTCCTCTAGTGTAGCTTGTTAATAATAATCATGAACATTCCAAATGTTAACAATTTTCAAGCATCTGTCCAAGGGAGACTGATTGGAGTAGACTCTTGCTGTAATCCTTGGTAGCTTGAGTTAATTAAATTGTGTCCCACTAAAGAGGATATCAGAATGTAACTTTGGAAATAAGGTGATTACAGATACAATTTGTTAAAATGAGATCATCAGGGTAGGCATTAATATAGTGTAACAGATGTCTATAAATAGGTGAAATTTGGATACAGAAACACACATGCAAGAGAGGAGATCATGTGAAGACACACAGGAATGCATCTACAAGTCAAAGAATGTCAAGAATTGCTGGAAAATACCAGAAGCTAGAAGAGGCAATGGACACTTCAACTCCCATAGAGTCATAAGAGTGTGGCCTGTGATATTCTCACTTTGAACTTCTAGCTCTGGAATTGAGACATCGTTTTAGGCCACCCAGTCTATGGCTCTTCATTATGGCCGCTGTAGGAAACTAGGATAGCAAGTAACTTATTTTCCACCTATCTCATTTCTTTGCCTAAGGATTGGAGAAAATGGATATTCTTCCACTGCAAGTAGTAATTGGTCAGTAATTGTTAACAATGATAATTATTTTGAAGGTGAAGAATGGATATGGGGCATGCATATGCTCCTTCTCTGCCCTCGTAGCCACTCACCTGTTACAGGAGCAGAGTATTGGTTTGCACAAAGCACTTAGCAAAGCACTGTACGTCTTGGCACAGAGAAGTTCTTTCCAATCATTTTGGTATCTTCTGGAATTCATTGCCTTTGTTTTTAATACACGTTTCCACCTGCTGCTTGGGGTGACATTCTGAAGAGCAGGATACCTTAATATCTTTGATACTTAGTTTGTCATTCATGAGAAAAAATAAAGGTGAGTTTATAAACATCCTGGATTGAGAGTGGGAATCTGGGTTCTACTCTCCAGGTCTCCCCGTATCCCCAGGAAAGTCCTTCAGCTCTTCTTGGCCTCACACCTTGCACTTTGAGAAGCTTGTACTCTCCAGTGTCTGAGCTTCCTTTCATCATGAAACCTGACTCCAATATCCCTAATTAAAAATATGCAGTACTCTTGTGTAGCGGTTAAAATGATCAACCTAACGTAAGGTGGATCTTCATAAATTGTGGGAAGGTAATATTTCTTCCAACAGTTTGTTTTCACACCCCCACATGACCTCCTTGAGGACTCAGTCCCTGGTCTTATATTTGTCATATATGGATTCCTGACCCCGAGAGTCCCCCAGCTGCTGCCATTCTCATACTCCTACCTGTTAACAGAGCTAGGAAAAATAAAGTTGTTTATGGCAGCAAAAAGTCTGGAACTCCAGTGGAGCACTCTCTCATTTTGTAAAAGAAGAACAGACATCTTCAGAACTGGGTCTAGAACATTATTTTTGGACTTCTAGCCCTGGGCTTTTCAGGGCCTGTGCTGTTTCTCTTAGGCAGGGTTTCCTAAAGAGCACAGTATCTTGTCCTACCAGACAATTACTGACTTCCACGGTCTCCCAGATGATGCCATCTAGAGGTGGTGCCAAGTGACTGATGACGTCTGCCCTGATGTGTAGGGCTGGGAAAGGTTATATACTCACCACACCCCTTATTCTCTTCAAAACTGTTTTCCAAAGGAATAAAGAGAAGGATGGCACTTTAAGAGGAAACATGGAAGCATATTAGCATATATGTAATCTGTCCATGACAGTCATCGCATTAGAGCATTAAACTATCTTAATAACTCACTATGAAGTTGAAGGGATTTATTTAGCCCAGCATACATACATTCAATGATTTGTATTCTAAGTTTTTAACCTATTTTTTCCATTATTTTCTCTTTGCACTCTTCATTCTAACTACATGATATACATACATTTTCAGAGTATGTCATTCCATTTTATGTTGCCATGATTTGAGCATCCTGTCCTTTCCGCCTGGTATTTCATTGCTTACTTTGTCTCTATAATAAATTTGTACTCATTTCTAAAAAGCCATCCCCAAAACTTATTATTATGGAAAGCCTTTTTCTATTTAACTCGAAGAGAAGCCACCTCCTGTTTTTGGAGGCACAGGGTACCCAACACTTACATCTATTGTAACATTTACTACACTGTGTTAAAATAATTTTATATCTATTTCTATCCTACTTGTGATATTGTTAAAGGCAGAGTTTATGTCATATTCATCCTGTGATTCCCAAGTATTTAGCACAATATATAGACAAAGGTAGGTTTCCCACAAATTTATGTTGAATGAACTGTGGATGGATGAAGAACAGACAGAACCAGATGTACCAAAGGAGATCAAAGTCAGGAGAAAACACAGTGGTGTCTCTTATCTTCAAATTTAAGGAACACTTTTCCCACCTCCCCATTTTCCAACTTTTGCTAAAGTTTCTAGCCAAACTTCACACATCACAGGCTGTTCTTAGACTCCCCAAAGGAGGCTTGGTTTGGATACAAGCTTAATATGAAGAATTAACATATAGACATCAACACTACCAATTGGAGACTGTATTTGGATTACGCTAGAGAAAATAAATCGTCTGTATTGCATATAGTGTTAGAAGGTAACTGGCTAATAGCTCTGGGCTTAGATTATGGGAGTTTATGGGTAGGCTGAATTGAGCAGTGTTCAGAATGGAGCTGATTGTGGGAGGCATTTGCTGCCAAAGGTTCGTGTTCAGCCCGGTGCTTTCTGACATGTGATGATTATACCATATTTCTTCCGGTGGTAAAATGATGAAATCTATGCCAAAATATTTGCTTTGTTGGGGTGCACTGGAAAGGGGGCATAGGAGAGGGGATGCTTCGTGGGCAGTTAGTGTTTATTTTGCATGATTTCCTGTTGGAAATGTGGAGGCAGAGGTGGGAGGGGAGCCCTTCACAGGCAGGCATAAATATTCAAAAGTAGGACTTTCCTCCAGCAACTGTGCTTATATGTCAAGGCCTTGGCCAAGTTCATGCTAACCTTGTTTCATCAGAAATAAATTGGAATCTTGGTTGTTATGGCTCCTGGGATTATAAGACCACAAAATAACAGTCTAAAACCAATGGAATTGAGCTCAGTGGATGTTGGTTACACTGGACTGCATGTATTCGTTCACTCAAATGGAAAGAAAGATTTGTTGAGCTGTCTACCTTGTATTTGGCATTTGAAAGTCTTAGATGAAGAAAAACAGAGACGCCCTCTTGTTTCTTGCAGTTTACTCAGGAAAACAGTCATGTTTTCAAGACAACACAGTATAATACAGTTCGTGTTAGTAGGAGGTAAGAGTGAAAGATTATTGGAGAATAGGTGAAGGGTGTGGTTATTTTCCTTTAGATGCTTCAGGGAGGGTCACGCATGATGAGCTTTGAAGGGTGAATAAGAAAATGCAAGGGCATTCCCTGGCAGGTCAAAGAGTGTGTATAAAGGTGTGGAGGGTAGAAAGCGTGTGTGCCTTACCCCACTGTGAGGGTCACTTCCATTAATGTTCATGGTGGTTATGACTCAGGGCATCAATTTGGAAGTGGTTTAAAATCCTCCGCCTGTATCAGTGCATTTAGAACACTCTGGTCCCTCAGAGAGGGCAGAGCTAACAGGGAAGAGGATTCAACTCTTAAAACAGAAAATGTAGGTTAGAGTGGCAACATTGAGCTATTATTCCCGGGATAAATGGAGAAAACGAGAAACACATCAGTTCTAAGTGGAATTATCACACAGTCATTTTGAGACTAGGATAATTTTTAGAGTAAAAGGGGTATATTAATAATTATACCAGAAACATTTGTGTAAACAGGGAAATCCTCAGACAAACTAGGTCTCTGGTCAAGTGAGTGGTGAAGAACCAGAACAAAGAAGAAAGAATCTGTGGGTCCATCAGAACAACCTGAATATTAAGAAGAAGGTGAAGACCCTCTGCACCTGGGGGTGAAGTCACCCCATCAGTTGAGATGTAGCATCAGTTCTTCATTGAATTGGAACTAGACACTGACGTCAGAACTGCAGTTTGTTCTTTGCGGCTCTTTTCAAATAAACATTTAGAAAACAGATCTCAGTCTGCTTCGTTTAATAAGTGTGATCTTAGTCAGTCCTGATAAATTATTGACCCACCTATATCTGTGCTAAGAGAAAGGACGCAGGTGGCAAGCCATTCCAGCAGAGCGGGTAGGAGGCTGTCTGCGGCACGCACACTGTGGGATGCAGACGCCGCGCAGATGCTTCCTCCCTCCTTGAGCTTCTTTACAGAAAAGTGCAAGAGGCATGCAGACGTGAGAAGCATATAAAACCTCGTGGGTTGTAAAAATCTGCGGCAAACCCTTTTCCAGCTGGGGTGGCAACCAAAAAAATACATCAGTGAGAGCAGCGACCTTAACCTTTTCTAAAGTTTCCCGTTACCTGGGGACTGCACTCATTCCCGATTGACTAACAATAACAAGTTTCCACTAGAACGTGGACAAACAGGAACTCTTATACATTTTTGATAGAAGTGTATATTTTATAACCTATTTCTAAAACTTTTTGACATTACCTTCTGAAGTCGAATGCAATTATCCTCCATGACCCACCAAAATATGCATATGTATAGGCATATGTAAATTTATATATAAATATAGATAATGTATGTGAAGATAGATTGATAGCCAACAGAAATATGGATTTACTAAAAGACATAAATGAGAATGTTTATGCCAACTTTATATGTAATAGCACCAAACTGCAAACAACCCAAATTAATTGTGACATAGATATTTAATAAAATACTATACAGTGATGATAATAAACAAAATCTGCTACCTGCAACAGTGGGGAAGACTCTCACAAGTGTAATGCTGAGTGAATAATTCAAGCAGAAAGAAGTACGTACTTATGATTCCAGTTACCCAAAGTTTAAAATTGGCAAGAAAAAGACCGATACGGTAAAAGTCACACGGTTCCTGCAGTTCTGGTTCTTGATGCAGATGGTGCTTTTGTTTGTGTTCTCGGTTTGTGCCCTCATTGCGAAATGTCCTCAAGCTGTGCTGTAGAATTTGCACACTTTTCTAAAAGTATGCCACATTTTCAGAAAGACATACTGATGTTTTTAAGAAGAAAAATACAAATATCAAGTATTGTATATTTTCATTAAAAATAGTTTCTATCTGTGTATCTCTATAGAGTGGCATTCATAAAATAGTCTCTGGTTATTTCCCAGTGCTGGGATTTGAGTGATCTTTTTTTTTTTTTTTTTGGTACCTCTCTGTATTGACTATTGTTTTAAAAAAAATCACTGTTACTAAAATAGTTTATTTACAAAAAATTATGAAGTAGAGGGGTCTATGTATATATGGTAGATAAGAAAAAGAAGTTCAAGATTTGAATACTATATCATTTATATTTTATTCCGAATTGCAAACTACTAAAGTAAGAGAAAGAATCATTAAGATTTTTTATTCATTGCCAGCATCACAGTGAAATTTAAATTGTGTGTGGTGAACAGGAGGCAGCCAGATAATCCTTACAGAATGAGAGAATAAAGGTCCCCAGCCTATGATTTTGGAGTCACTGGCAATGGCTTGTCGTGTCACCCTTATTTGATAAGAAGAAAAATCTATAAAAATTTTTATATTTGTTCCATAGTCCGTCTTCTTCCAAGAAGTTGCCTCCATTTTTTTTCCTGACAAATTAGTTATAAAGTTCAGGTTAATACTGATTTGATGGAAGGACTGGAGAACTGGGGTTCAGGAAGCCACCACACAGTGGGCTAGCATTGCAAGTCCTGTATTCTCTGGATCTGAAGTCCATCAGCTGGCCAGTAGGGATAGAACTAGAATGCCATTTGTTAAGATAACTTGCTACATGCCCCTACATCTGTATGCCATTGACCATAAAGTGTTTACAGCTCAGCAAAGGTTTTGTGTGTTTTCTTTTTCTTTTCTTTTTCTGATAGATTTACAGTGGAGCCTTTTTACTTCTTTATGTCAAAGGTGAACAATTACCTTACATGTCAAGCTCTCAGGTATGATGGTAAATTACTTTCACAGACAAAGGAAAGACATGCATTTTTAAAAATATCATATTTGCTCTTAACACATATTCTGATGGAATCATTTCTGGTCAAATTTTTATGAGAATAAACACCACCAAACTTTGCATTTATTAAACAAATAGAACTGATATTTAGAGTCAAGCAAAGTCCAGCTATTCCTATAGAAGTTATAAAGGCCTATGAAAATATGGTATTTAAGAAACATTATGTCTTTTATACAAATAGTTTGTCTATTTCTGTCCAAAGTATCAATAAAATCTCTCTGAGCCTTTCCTTGGTGAGTTCCGTTTCTCTCATGCCGTCCCCCTCCTGATCCCACGGTCTCTCGTTGAGCCCGCCCCTCCCACCTGCACTGAACTGCCGAGAGTCTGCAAGCCATAAGGTTAACAGAGTCATGGAGATCTCTAAAGTGCAGGTCTCAACATAATGTTTTACTTCAGAGTCAGTAAGCTATTACTATTTCAAAACCTCCTGTGCACCTCACTGAGGGCCAAGAAAACCACATTTCAGTGAACATAATATAAAAAGTAAATCTTAGGAAGAGAGATGAAATTTGCTCATAAGTAAGAAGGGAATGCTCAACCAAGAATCAGGTCGGGTTCTAATTTAGTCCAGCCCCTATCTGCATGACACTGGACAAGACAGAGGCGGGAGGCCCCACAGAGAGTGGGACAATCAGGGTGCATAGTTTGTCCAAGGAGCGTTTGTGTAGGGGACTTGCGCAATGACTCCAAGACTGGAGAGGTAAAGGGGATCAAGTGGGTTTATAATTTTCAGGTGGGAAAAAGTTTAAATAATATTGCCATACTTAAGGAAAATTTTCACCGAAAGTCAGGGTGAAGTGGAGTGGGGGAGAGAAGTGTTCATGCAGGCAGGAAGAGGGAGAGTTGGAGAACGCAGCCCTTGAACCAGCAACAGAGATGTTAAATGGAGCCAGGTTTAGAATCACTCCTTTTAAACATATTACCTTTAAGGTAGTCCATCAGCTGGCCAGTAGGGATAGAACTAGCCCTACCTTTAAGGTAGTATGTTTAAGATGAAGGTTCAGAATGCCCTACCAGGTGAAGAATCCCATGAAGCTAAGAATGACTGAAAGCAAAGAGAACACCAAATGTACAAGGAATGTTTTTTAAAACTTGTTTTACATCATCATTTTTTCCTGTTCCTACTCTACTGTGTTTTAACAAATTAGTGGTCATTAAACATAACCAATGGCCCCATCTCTCTGGGACCATTACCAGCCACGTAATGGGGGAAACTTCCCCTGGTCCATGCAGGAAGACCACAGGGCATAGTAGCTGCTCCTTCTGTGTCTTTATTCTCCTGCCGGACTTTTGAAAGTTCATTTCAACTTGACGTCACATAACAGCAATGACAGGGACATTGAATACCATTAGATAATGGCTCTGTCTAGGGCTCATGTGGGAATGCAAAAAAATGCTATTCCTTATTAATAAAAATGTATTTGTAATTTTATTCCATATTGGAAATAAGAGTTATTTACTCTTGAATGTTGTCTGAGGTGGAGAAGCCGTTGGAGGTCATCAGAATGGATTCCGCTGGCAGAGTGACCTCTGTGTGTCATTCTGCTGATTGCAATGTTTCCTCACAAACAATAACATGAACTTCAGAGTAGATGCTTCTTCTCTTAGAGGAGGGGCAGAAATAAGCAAATGGAGCTCCTGCAAAAATCCAGACAGACTGGAAAGGCTCATTTTTCTTCCTTTGGAGCGGGAATATAGTTAACTTCTGGCAGCCTCCCTAACTATTTGTGTACCTTTGTGTCTGTGCAGCTATTTGAAGGCTCTCTGGGGTTGTAAGCCTTCCAAGCTTCTAGAAGAAAAATTGGGGTTCAGGTTTTTGTTAAAAAATAAAAATGCTTTTTCTTTACTAAAGAATATAGATTTCTCTTAGGAACTAACAGAACATCTCTAGACAAAACTGATCAGGAATTCATGCCGTATTGAAACTCACTGAGACAAAATGGGGCATTTTTCTTGAATTATTCTTAATTCATGTGCAGTACTTTACTGCAATTGTTTGAAGTGAACTTGTAATTGTCATTAGGAAGTAAGCCTCGGTGCTCAGGGTTTCTTTTCTTTTTTATTTGTCTCTGGATGAATTCTCTTTTAAACTTGAGAAAGGGTAATTCGATGGCATACATATCTTTCTTCCAGGAAACTACCATTTTATGATTTTAAATAACTATTTCTTTATTTTATTAGATTTAAATACATTTTACTATGTGTTTCGTGTTCCAGTTTTATTTAGGAATTGCAGATTTGATGTAGAATAGGGATATGCTTCAATAAGGGGAGAAGGATTGCCCAAGTGGTGTGAAATAAAAGTTTTAGTCATTTTAAAGTGTAATCACCATTTAAACTCTATATCAAAACTTAGTGTATGATCTAATGAGGAGCCTTTACCTTTTACTGGCATAAAAATGTTAAAACGTTAACATCAAAACGAATAAACACAATTTGGTCATTTTGATATACATCCAGTGCACATTTGCTCAGCTGGCTAAGCAAATGCTGCTGTGCACGCACATCTGCGTGGCAGTAACGTGATCAGACGGGCGGGCGCTTTCCTCACGGTGCGTGGTGGTGACGGCAGTCCTCCTGCGTGGGGCCTAAGCGGCACCAAACCCTGCAGTTGCTTATTAATGCTCAGAGCGTATTTCAGAGGCACTTGAAAGTGATGAGAGAAACAGATGTTTTGCCCAAAGTTTATCCTTTTTCATGCATACCTATAAGCTTGTTCCAGCAAGGCAGCTATCAGAAATTGGAGAGCAAAAACTATCCTCTGCACCCATCCATCCTTCTGAAATAAGGCAGACGAGCAAGCAAATAAAAGCTAACTGTTCGATATAGTTTGGCCACCTTAACAAAGGTAGAAATTGCTGGAACCAGTGGGTTACATTGCTACATTCAGCTTGAAACTGAATGTATCGATTTTTTTTCAGTATGCTCAA
Organism: Carollia perspicillata; assembly: GCA_004027735.1. Taxonomy (NCBI): domain Eukaryota; kingdom Metazoa; phylum Chordata; class Mammalia; order Chiroptera; family Phyllostomidae; genus Carollia; species Carollia perspicillata. The sequence goes on from PVKM010010981.1 coordinate 10,721, forward strand.
TCTCCAGTTCCATTTCCTTCACTGCTTTATGAAATTTTAGCACTCTCATGCAAGCAAACCGTGTATCTGAATGCCTTAGTCTTTTTTAATTGCACCTTAAAGTGATAACAAAAGAATAATATAGTCTTGTAGCTCCTAATCATTTGGGGACCACTGGACTTTGAAATTGTTATTTTAAAAAATTATTTGCCTTCTCCCTAGAAAACACATGGTGGAATTCATTCACAATTCACAGGGTTCCATGACTGCAATAATTCCATCTCTAGAATCTAGAGAGCCACAGGCCTTATGTTACAAACCTCTTCCATAGTTCAACTTTAATACATAAAATATTACCATCTGTTTTTAAAAGGCAGCTCCTTAGCACCTTGCTAAATTTGAGATTAGCCGTTACTATTTAGATAAACGTTACCTTCCCTACTCCGACCTATCAAGGAGCACAGTGTAATGATTGTGGTGAGAGTGCTCCTAGGCTGAGGTGTCATCCATTCTTACTTGGCTCCACTTTCAGTGGAGGGTCTTCCATCACCAGCTGTCTGGGTTTGTTGTCTGGGTGTTGTCTGGGTCACAGGGCACCTGCGTGACTTCCTGAGTCCCCTTTGAACTGCAGTGCACATACATTTCCCTTTCTAGTAGTCCCAGTACATTTGTGAACTTCAGCAGTTGATGGTAGGATTCTTGACATACAAGTCGTTTTGTTGGTATGTAAGAGAAAGCCTTCTGCATCCATAGTGGGCTGAAACCTGTCCCATTTTGCCCTTAATGTAGTTTCCAGAATTTCTTTGGTGCCAGTAGATTGGACGATAGAAGCATGTCAACAGTGGGTGGAAAGATCCTGGGTGAGAAATTAAAGGGAGGCAGATATTTTGGTGGTAGAACTGATAACAGGGCCTTTGTCTTTTTTAGTTACAGTTGTGTCCTTAGCACCAGCCAAAGTGACTGATTTATTGAGGGTTTGGAGTTCGAAGTCTGATGCCTTCTTTCCTCTACAATTATGGAAAGATAGATAGACCATGTGTCAGAAAACATCCTTATACCAAGGCTTCTTATCTATAAATGGGATTAACATTACCCAATCTTCACCCAGTTGTAACTTTTCAATGAGGTTATGTATGCAAAGAGTTTACTTATTATTATTATGTTATTACAACTACCATCATTACTATTCTTTATACTATCATAGCCTGTTCATCCAAGGTCCTGTTTACACTCTTAGTCTTAACTTCCATTCAGCTGGTTGGCGACTGTCTTGATGGTGGTTCAGGGGCAAAACTATGTTTTCAAAAGATGAATTTAGGAGTCTCTTCAAAGCAGCCACTGTCTGGGACCAAGCAAGAAATTTGATTATTAGCCTTCAGAGGGGGTGGGAGGCCAAACAGGCTACAGTCTGCCTCATCGTGGCTCTCATTTCTGAAGTCCTGGCTGGAATGGAGGAGAACACTTCAACTATTAGTCACATCTGCATTGCAGTCGAGTCATTTCTTGGAGAGCATGTACACTTAATGGGGGAAATGTTTTACTTATATGTTCTCAAGTGTGAACATCTAAGTATACTCAAGGACTAATTAAGCTGATTATTTGAGCACACAGATTCAGTAAATGTACTGATTCTGTGGATAAAACAACATCTGCTTTCTTTTGATGTTTAACTAGTAGTGTAATGTGATACAATTTGAAAGTAGCTTTTTGTAACCACTTTGACTATAAGAAAATACCTATTTTTATTATATAAAGTAGATTTTTTGAATGGTTACTGAATAGGTGATTTATGACCTTTTCCAATACAGGACCCTCCAAATATGCTTATATTTTATTGAATTTTACAAAAAATGCTTTTTAATAAAATTTAGATCACTGGCTTCTGAAAATTTCGTATGGAAAATAATGTTACTGTAAAATGCAGTGTATATTTTGAAATTCTTAACTCATACTAAACATTTTATTAAAGTAGTTACTGCTAGCCACTTGAAATTTTGAGAAATGTACAATAGAATAATAATTCTACTCATTTTATTCTTAAAAGATGATAGAATAAAGGCAAAGATATTATGAAAGTTTTATTTATTTTCATGCAGATGTTCATCTAGTGAATTATTGTCTGTGAATATTTCAAAATCTCAGCCAATAATAATCTTTCTGAAATCATTTCAATGGATTTTAGCTTGTATTTTTTCTAAGTATTTGATTTAATGTCATTAATATGCTCCCTATGAATATTTAAGGCAGAAGGGAGAAGTCCTAAGATCATATTCTTTCCCAACCATTTGATTTCTTCCTTGCTTATCTCCTACCTTGGCTTAACTCCTACCTTGGCCTAACTCTTTGCAAATGTTGCTAATAGTGACTGAAAAATAAGAGATTTGGCATTTGTACTTGCTCTACTCTCTTCTGTAATGGTAGCTTATTCAGAGTTAGAATGCTAGACCCGCTGTTTATGTTACATTATTATCAGTAATTCTCAATGAGTCTTTAATTGCTTTAATTTCTGTTCCAAATGTGGAGTCTGGGATGTGTGCCAGAAGTCTCTCTTTGAAAATAATAATAAAAATACATCCAGGTTTTGATTTTGCAAACATGTTCCTTGTTTAATGGTTCACTGCATGAAATGTTAGTGAATTATATGTTTTGTTATCTTCAATTTTCCCATAAATTCTAACTGCAGGAGCCTTGTTGGAAAAAATTATTGAGGTGACTAGTGATAATTTAATAAGAGTTAAATGAAGCATTTTCAAACATTACATTTTTTTAGTCCTTGCTGATAAATTACCTTGTAGTAAATGACAAGTTAGACGTGAGGATGAAGCTTCCAGTCTGTTTTATTTTCCCATTGACTGATGATAAGCTCTTATATTATTTAATACTTATCCCTATTTTAAAATAGAAGCTTTATCATAAAAATTTATGTCAAAGGCAGTGAGAATGTGCAAGTTGGAAGCTGTCAACATTATGTAGTTGGTATATTGTATAAACTGATTTTGGAAAGCATAACTTTACAGTTACATCTCAACTTCCCAGAGCAGAAGTGTTTCTGAAAACCTTTCAGTTGGACTTTATGTCATTGAATCTAGCATTCCTTGATTTTGGGCTTTTCTTTTGGAAATGTGTTAAACCAAGGACAGAATAAAAATCACAGATCAGAATAGGGGAATATTTTTAGAACTACATCTTTAATGGAGAATAAATAGTATTTTATATGACTTCGGTGAGGTATATTTTATATATCATATAATTCACCCTTTGCAAGTATAGAATCTAGTATTTGTTAGTATGTGTACAAATTGTGCAACCTTCACAGTAATGCGTTAGAACACTTTCATCATCCAATAAACTCCTTCATGTCCACTAACTTAAACTCTTTCCCCAGGCTTCCCATACCCTAAAACCTCAGACAACCATCAGTCTGTTATTTGTCTCTGTAGATTTTCCTTTTCTGGATATTTCACATAAAAGCACTAATATAATATAGGTTTTCTTGTGTTTGGTGTCTTCCACTCAGTATAATGTTTTTGAGGTTTGTCTACTATGCAGCATGTGTCAGAAGTTGTGTTTTTTTAATTGCTGGATTGTATTCTATTGCATAGAAATACCACTTCGTCTAACCATTTGTCAGCTGAGTGATATTTAGCCTGTTTCTAACTTTCATCTATTATGAACAGGACTGCTGAGATCATTTGAGTCCGAGTCTCTGTGTGGATATATAGCTCCACATTTTTTGACTGATACCTAAGAGTGGGATTCCTCAGTCATATAGCAAATGTATGTTAAGTTTTTAAGAAAGTCTCAAACCATTTTCTAAAGTGGTCACACCAGCTATTTCACCAGTAGCAATGTACGAAGGGTCTCATTTCTCGCATTCATTTATTATTGCATGTCGATTTTATTCTAACTATTCTAGTGAATATAAAATGGCATCTAATTGTGGGTTTGATTTGCATTTCCTAATGACTGATGATACTGGGCTTCTTTCCTTGTACTTGTCAGCCACTTGTATAATCAAATCTTATGCCTACTTTTGTTAGGTTGTTTATTTTCTTATTATTGAGGTATAAATGTTCTCCGTATATTCAAGATATTAGCCTATTACTTGATAGAGATTTTAAAAATCTTTTCTTCTAGTCTGTTGCTTTTTTAAAAATGCTCTAAATAATGTCTTTTGAGACACTGATGTAATAAATTTTAATGAGGTAAATGTTTTCATTTAAAAATTTTAGGTATTGCAGTTTTCATATCATATCTAAGAAATTTTCACTTACCCCATGGTCTTGAAAATTCTCTCCTGTATTAGATTTCATGACTTGTACCAAATTACCACAAACTTAGTGGCTGAAACAACATAAATTTACTATGTTCCTTCTTAATATTCTAAGGGAGAATACATTACCTTTAGCTTATTCCAGCTTTAGAAGTTGCCTACATGTCTTTGCTTGTGGCCTCTTCCTCAGTGCTCAAAGCCAAAATGGCCAGGCCCCGACTTTACGTTGCTCTGATCTAACTCTGACTCTCCCACCTTGCTCTCCTTTCTACTTTCAAACAGCCTCATGATTACATTGGGCCTTCCTTGATCTGAGGAGAAAATCTCTATTTTAAAGTTCCCTGATTAGCAACTTGATTCCACCTGCAAAATTGATACCCTTTGTCATATTCCTGAGCATGCTTACAGGTTCTTGGGATTAGAAGATGGACATCTTTGAGTGAAGGAGTTTTTACATAAAAATAACCTGCAATTTTCTGTACAGAAGGCTTTTGAGTAGTTTGAGCAGTTCCTGAGTTATCTATTTAGTATGAAAATGATTAAAATATGTATAACCAGCAATTAAAGAATATTTTCTGCAGGAAGAATTGGTGAAACATGAGAAAAGAGTGTAAGAAAAAAAATTGGGGAGTTAAAGCATACTGCATTTCCCTTTTGGATACTCATTATGCAGTTTAGCACATTAAAGGCTCGGAAATTCATTGTGGTTTACTTAGCCATATTTTTGCAGAACATTTATTAACCTCTTAAGGAACTCTAGTGAGCTCTAGGAAATAACATAGGAAATTCTGGGTTAGCAGCTTATAGTTTATACAGCTCTCTCACAAGCACGGTAACTCACAACTTCTGTGAGAGTAGATGTGGTTGTTGTCACCAAACATAGAGCATCCCATCCCAGTCACGTGTCAGTGAGTGTTGGAGCCAGGGTCCATATCCCAGTCTTCTGCTTCCGGAGACTCTGGGCTCTGAGAGCAAGCTGCTTTGGGACGGTACCTCCTGTCGATAAATGAAGTGATGAAGGGGAAATCACTAACTGTCGGCTGAATAGGTAGAAAATGTTTGGAAACAAGTCATCAGGTACTATTTGGTTTCTTTGTTTATTTACATTAAATTTCCTCTCAGATCAAACTTGCTAAAACAGAACATGCTAACATTTGGAACTGGAGAATTGGTAAACATTAAAGTAGGCCCTCACCTACCAATATTGACATAATTCCAATAAATTTAATCAAGCTTGATGGAATCAGGAATAATCAAAGAGATATTTACCTCTTAAACATAGTAACCACCTTAGTTGGTTCATTAATTTCCTGAATATCCGTTCAGTGCCTGCTGCATGCCAGGCACTGGGGTAGAAGCTTGGATTATCAGTGAGCAAAACAAAATCCCCTGCTCTGTGGACCATAAGTTTCATAATAAGTCGTTAACTAAAGACTAAATGGAACAAGTCAGTTTCATAGTAAGTGAAAAGGAAATATGTACTGGGGATAAAAATAAGAAGTGGGACAGGGTGTTGAAGGTAGGAATGTCAAAGGGCGAAGAGGTGAAGTGGGGGAGGAGCTGTCATACAAAACATGGTATGAAATTAACAATGGCAGAATGACAGTAATAGATGAGGACGTATTTATTTTACATGTACATTTTTACTCATACCTGATGCCTTGTAGACACTTTTCCCTAAGGTGGAAGGTGAACAGCTTTAAATTATTCATAATTTGAAAAAGATGTTGTTGTGATACCATTACAGTTATTCTCAATAAATGCAAATGTTTCTATTTCTTCCAGTATGTCTGCTGGGTGACTTTTTTTTTAATTCAAATTTTTTAAGACAGTAGCAGTGTTACATTTTTTGTACTTTCTTTTTTTTAAATTTAATCAATGGAATTTGACAGAATGTTTGGGTTTATGAATATCATGTGTTAATTCATGAGGTGATACCATAGAACTAGGCATGTTTTTATGTCTTTTTAATATCAGAGCATCCACAAGAGGAAAAACTGCAGGCAATAGTTTAATAGCTTTCGAGAGCATCAAGTTAAGAAGAGCTGACAAATCCCGTGAATCAAATGTCATGGTCAAAGATAGTAAAGTATACAATGAGAAATAAGAGAAACAACTGCTTTTCCAGTGTTCAATCTGTTCAGTTTTGATTTCCTCTACTTGAAAAAATACATTTTATTCTACAACATATAATATTCAGTTTACTTTGCTTATTGAAATAGAATAGCTTATCTTTAAGGCCTAAAGTAAGGGGATTGAAGAGTTGGAACTCTTCACTGTTTTGGAACTTTACATATTAAAATCATCCCTTATAAGGTACTGAGGTTCATGGGTCAACATAATCAAATCAGAGAACTACATAACAAAAGGAAAATTGAGTTGCATCCCAAAATCTTATTTGCCTCCTCTAGGATTTCTTCATCCATCCATCCATTTGCTCATTTATTTTTTTATTGCGAATGTTTCTGTTGAGAACTCGATCTATTCTCGATTCAGCAGAAAGTGCAGGGGTTAAAATATGGCCAAGACATGGTCATAATGATACAGCTCCATGCTATGGGCTGAAAGTTTGTCTTTCTCAACATTCATATGTTAAAGACCTGACTCTCGATGCCACTGTATTTGGAGACAGGGTCTCTGAGTAGGTAATAAAATGTTAAATACATGTGGTCATAGGGGTGGGGTCCTTATTTGATAGGGCTCTGCCCTTATAAGAGGAGGGAGAGACACCAAAGCTCTCCCCACCACGTGAGGACACAGAAAATTCGGCCATCTGCCAGCTGAAGAGACCAACCCTGCCAGGAACCAACTCTGATGGCACCTTAAGCTCGGTTATCTAGCTTCCGGATCTATGGGGAAATAACTCTCTGTGGTTTGTCTCTCAGTCTATGGCATTTTGTTATGGCTCCCCAAGTTAGTTAATCTAAGGCACCAACTGAAAAGGCTCTCCACCATAGTGAGTTCCATGAGAGAGGTCTGTAGGGCCTCAGGAGAGGAAGTGATGGATCAAATGCAAATGCCTCAGAGAGATGTTTGAACTGTTTTTTAAAGGGTGGGTAGGGATTGGCTAGGTAGTGACTGTAACTTTGCAATTGTGAAAAGTTCTTGGTATCTGCTGAATGCTTGCTTCCTATTACAAAGCTCTTCCTTCTAAGTCCTTTTCTTAGAACATCCCTGTGCTCAAACAATAGTCTTGATGAGTTTTATCAGCTGATTTGCATGGATGTTGCTGCTCCCCACTGGCTGTGTTAGGCTTATCGTAGGTCTCTCTTCCTCTAATCTCACTGCGTGGTGCCCGTGTCCTCTTGAGGGACCTGCTAGTTTCTGTGGAAGTGCATCTGAGCAAGTGAGGTTTTAAAGCCCCTTAGAAAATCTCTGATTGAAGGTCAACACAGAGAAAGCACTACTTTAGAAAACAAGGACACCAGGGCCAATCCTGGTGCCATAAGAATTCTTGGAAACAGTAGTTCAGAAACATCTCCCTTTAGTCATTCTGCCCAGATGATAAGTTACAGCCTGTCTGTGTTCCTGCTTTATTTCATGCTTCTATCGCTTTGAACAGCAGTGTAAATATGAATGTCTACCTCACCCACTGGACTGCGGGCTTCATTGTGCAGACAATATTTCATTTCTTCCCTTTTACTACTGGCTGTCATCACACATTCCCTCCAAGAGTCATTCATTCACTTAATATATCTATCTATATTTAGTGCCTGCAGCCCACTGTCACACTGCCAGACAGACACCAGTGGCACGGCAGGGAAGGAGGCCTGCGAAGCGCTTGCTCTCAAAAAGGTGGTGATGAATTCGAAGGAAGGGGGGCTGCCAGTCAACAAGGAAATAAATGGTCAAGGTGATTTCACTGATTAGTGTTCTGTAGGAGATAAACCATGATACTGGAGAGAGAAACAGTACTGTGATGGGTAAATCTAAAGTCTGGAGATGAGAAGGAGAAGTCAATACTATGAAGATGAGTGAAGAGAAGGAGCAGAGGAGGATCCAGGCAAACAGCATAGCCAAGTGCAAGACCAGGAGCAGTAACTATTCGGTCTTATTGATTGTATCGAGGGACAAAAGGCATATCAGCATGGCAAGTACAGGTGCTATACAGGAGAGAAAAAGTATCCCTGGGCTGTATAGGTCAAGTGGAGAACTTGGGATTTGCTAGAGGGGGAAGCTATTAAAGGATTTTAAGCAAAGGAGAAAATGTATGTGTTTATGTTGGATTGCAATTTACACTTCTACAGCAATCACTCTGCCTCCTGTGCATAAACAAGGTTGCAAGTGGGCATTTACAGAAGCGTGGAAGCCAGTTAGTAATCTGTGGCTGTAATCCTGGCAAAGTGGAGAGGACCGTGGCCAAGTTAGCATCCATGCAGAAGAATAGGATACATTTGAGATATGCTTCTGGGATAAAAGTAAATGATTGGGTAATGGATCGGATGTGAGGGGTCAGGAAAAAGGAAGATTGAGGGATGACTTGAGGTCTATTGCCTTTGAGCAACTAGGTCAATGTCTGTGCTATTTAACAAGGTAGGAAAGACAGAGAAAGGAGCAGGTTCGGAGAGAAAGGAAACAGTGCTTTTTGGTGTCATGGAAGTTTGAAATAGCTATTAGATATTTTGGTAGAAATATCAAGGACACTATGAGAAGTGGGAGAATGAAGCTCAGGGGAAATCTCTAAGTTGGAAATGGATGAGAGGTGCTATCAAAGGCCAGAGAGGGATCTGATTTAATGGAAAGGACTGAAGACGAGGACGGAAGGAGGCCCAGGCTGAAACCTGGCCTGTAGACAGAAGGTGGAGAGCTAGAAGCAGATGACCCGGCACAGAGACAGAGAAGCAGCCTGCAGAGGCGGAGGAGGAAATTGGAGGAGCGTGACCACACTGAAGAGGGGGTGGCTGGCTGTGACAAATGCCATTGATAGACCACGTGAAAATGTTGGTGGCCTTCCAAGAAGCATTTCATGGCAGTTTCTTCATATTATTAACTTGAAACCTCTCCATGATACCTGCACCTGGTCTATAATTCTCCATGTATATTTACTCTGTGTAGCCACAAAATCTGGTCTTTATAATGCTCAATGGTATTGATCTCCAGGATGTACTTTGTTGTTGCTGGGTAATTTTATAATTCATGGTGTTCCAAATCATAGAATGATTGCAAGTTGGCACTCGCTCTTTGATCTCTTTGCCATTTATGACAAATTTTGAGGGTATAAAGAAAATGCATTCAAAGTGCAAAAAGGCATTCTTCACCATAGTTTTTTTTTCTGTATTTCTTCTACCTAAATCTGAAAAACAGCTTTCTGTTGAGTAATCATTACTTTCAAGAAGCCAGAAAGAGAGAGAGAGTGGGTTGTCAAGCCTCTCCTCAGGTAACTGGTGGGTTTATGCAGTGAGTATGATTATATTTGAGCATAAATGAGGAGAAATAAAACAACTTTATCCATTTAGTTTAGCTTTTAATTAATTAATTTTTTAAAAGATTGTATTTATTTGATTTTTTTAGAGAGAGGGGAAGGGAGGGAGAAAGAAATGGAGAAGAATATCAGTGTGTGGTTGCCTCTCACATGCCCCCAACTGGGGACCTGGCATGCAAACCAGGCATGTGCCCCGACTGGGAATTGAACCAGCGGCCCTTTGGTTCTCAGGCCTGCGCTCAATCCACTGAGCTACACCAGCCAAGGCTAATTAATGTTTTATTGTTGTTCAAGTACAGTTGCCCCGATTTTTCCCCTATTGCTCTCCCCTGCCCCGCCTACCTACCTCCTCTGCTCCCTCAGTCCCCTGTTGCCCATGCCATGGGTCCATGCATGTATAAACATGTTCCTTGACTAGACCCTTCCCCTTCTTTCCTGTTATCCATCTCCCCTCTCCCTTTGGGTTACTGTCCGTTTGTTCCTTATTTCCATGTCTCTGATTCTAGTTTGCTCATTTGTTTGTTTTGTTCATTATGTTCTGCTTATAGGTGAGATCACTTTAAAATGATTAGCTAAAAGTTTCATTTTTCTTGCCGTACAAGGACATGCTTGTTTGTCTTTCCCTTTTATCTTATTTTGCTTATTTACCTTATTCTTACTTTATTCAAAGTCCACGTATAGCTGAGCCAAAGCTTGGTTTGGAATCTGAGTGAAGATTCAACCACAGAGCACTTTTTTAATGGAGACTTGTGGAAAGTTTTTTTTTTCTTTTTTATGTTTTCCTTTCCATCTTGGGGGCGCCTAAAAATAACTTGCAGGTGGGCAACTCAATGCAGAGCCAAGTCCTACCTCTGTTTTTTATTACATTATTTGTTGCATTTTTAGAAAGTTTTACAGCTGATACTGAAGTTTTTGATTATTTTTTTCTGGATCTGTAATTTTCCAGAGTTATTTTATAAGCCTATATAAAGTCCATAATCTTCTTTTTATTATAATTTTAGTTTTGGTAAATGAACAATGGAGTGGAATTTGGACACAGGGCCAAACGCTGTTTTTTTTCTCCCACAGCGAAATGTTCCCTGGTTGTTACTTGATCCTAACGTTGAACTTCAAAGGTTCAGGTCTCTTTTAGGAAATGTGGACAGCAGAAAACTTCTCTGCTGAAAGGATGTAGGGGGAGAGCAGCCAATCCCACTAGACACTGCAGTGGTAAATTATCTGTAAATAGAGGTGTTTGTTTTGTTTTGTTTTGTTTTGTTTGTTAATGAACTGTTCGGAAGCTGCAGCGCACATCTGCATTCACAAATTCACAGCTTCTGGTAGTCACTGGCAGGTTTCTAAGAGCTAAATTCCAGTTTTGGGAACTGTTTGTTGTGCCTGCAAGTATAATGCCTTGTAAATTCCTGTTTAAACGAATGCATTTACTCTATGTTTAAAATTCAATGTTGCTGTGCAGCTCAGAATGAGGCCTTTAATACTAAATAATTAGGACCATAAACTCTTCAATGGACTATTATCATGCTGTCCGTGTGGAAGCATTACTACCAGCTCATTATGATTAATCTGGGGGAGCAATGTGGTTATAATTAATTTCCACCCAATTCTGTTTCCTATAACAGGGAATGCACACATCTGCTTACACTTAGTGAAGACTTACTACCCCTTAGGATTGTCGTCATCTAAATCACAGAAATTACTGATATGGTGCTCAAAATTAAAGAATAGTTGCTATGCACCTGAGGGGCATAAGGAGCATTGGATTTGAGTCAGGACACTTGAGTTACAGTTTAGAGCACAAGAAATATGTCTTTTCTGAGTAATTTCAAGTCTTCTGCATCAGGACCTGGATCTTTAAATGTAGGCGTTTGAACTAAGTGATGTCTCTATTCCATTCTTCATCCAAAATTTTGAGACAATATAAAACTGTCTATTCCTTTTTTAGAAGACAGTGATTAACGTTACCAATAAGGCATGATCTCCATAGAAGAACGTAAATCATTCATGGTCTCAATATAAGATAAAGTAAATCACACAACACAAATAAACATGCATTTCTTTTGACCTACCTCGTGTTTCTCTGCCCGTCCCACCCCAGCAGAAAGCATGTCTTCATTTTAATGTGTCTGCTTCTAGCTTTGTTTGTGTATTGTATGTGAATATATACTTGTAAAATGATAAAACTATATGTGTTTTCAAACTAGTGGATAACATTGTTTTATGAATGTACCATAACACCTAATCATTATTCTACAGACGGATATTCATGTTATTTCTTACCTTTTTAATGAATGATGAAGAAAGCTGTCTTTGCACATACCTGTAAAGAATAATGTAGGAAAAACCAACGGGTGAAATTTTTGCATCAGAGGGGACGCACATTTAAACAACTTAGCATGTACTATCAAAAGTACCTCTAAAAGCTGCAGTACCTATCACACAATTTTTTATATTTTGTGGGTGTTTAAAATGCTGCCAATCTGAGAGCCTGAAAGGTCCCATATCATTGTTTTTGTTTGTTTTTCCATGATTACTAGCAAAAAGAAGGTTTTTATTATTATTGGCCTTTTACCTTTCTGTTAGTATTCTTTGCTCAAGTATCTATTTTAAAACATTAATCTATATAAGGTTTTAATACATTCTAGATAACAATCACATTTATTTTGTATATTGGACATTTTTTCCAGTGTGCCACTTTTTCTTTACTGTTGCTTATGGTGATTTTTATGTTATGTTTTTGTTTTATCAAATGGGTTTTTTACATTTTAAAAGTTACCAAATGAATGTTGCTGCCTTTTATCTAGAAAGATGGCCTATTGTGAGAAGTCAGTAGTCAATAGATTTATAGAAGATCTGCTCTGTGCAAGATGCTTTATCAAAATTGATAAATGAAGGAAGGTAATTTATATGAAAAGAATAATCTCTTGAGTTTCTTAACGTATCACTTTTGACTATACACATTATATTTATGTGCTCTTACATGTTTGGTAAAGAGGCAAAATAAGACTTTGTATTTTCCGACTGTATAAAAGGAATCAGAATATCTATTAAAAATTTTGAGAGTAAAAAGTCACCTGTAATCCATCTAGAAATAGGTACACCTAACCTCTTGATATGCATCTTTTTTTTTCAAATATAATTGCATCGGAGAACTACTACTGTCGTTTGTTTGGTGCCCAATTGCGGAATCATGAATTCCTTAGTCAGTGCAGAAGCACCTTTGCTGAGATGTCCCCAGTGGTGGAGCCCCCACTGCTCTCCCCAGTGCTGGCCCTCCTTTCATCTTCTGCCTGCTCCATTCCACTTTTCCCTGCTCCTCCTTTTGTTCCTTTCATTTGCTCTCTTTCATTTCGATAGCTATCACATTAGAACAGTCCTTCTTCAGGGATCCTGAAATCTGCCTCCTTCTAACTTTTACTTTTTGCTTCTTTTGCCTCGATTATAATGGGATGTATTTGTGGGTGAAGCCCATGTGTGGCATAGAGAATAACTACTTGGGCATAGCCCCATGTCATACAGACTCATGCTGTGTGTGTGGATTTGTGTAGCTAGGGATCATGCGCAAGAGTGTGAGGGGGCAAGGACATTTTACCAAGTTCCTGCCTCCTTTAGGCCCTCCACCCTCTGTGCACATGAGCCCCTGTCTTACCATTCTTTCCAATGCTATATTACTGTAACAGGAACCTCTTCTGCAAAAAGACCCTCATGCTTACCCCTCATCTGCCTAAATCCTACCTGTCCTTAGGTTCCTGATCATGTGTCAGCCCCTCTAGAGAGGATCATCTGAGCTTACCCTCTTTTACATCCAATTCTGAACTGCATGCTTCTACTCTCCTATCTCATGTCATACGAGGTTGTCGTATGTTTGTTGAGTTGTATGTAGGCTTCTTCTTTGTCTAGAAGCATGCTGAGAGCAGGTGTTTCCCATGTCCATATCCAAGGCGCCTTGCTCTGCTCAGAGAACACTCATAATCAATATTTGTTGAAAGTACAAAGAATGACAGAAAGCATGAGCAAACCCTCATTAATCTCTAGTCTCCCTTATAAACGCCCTCAGAAGCACTCTGCTGATTCATGTAGGCTGTTCTACCTTTCTGCTTCCCAAGATGGAGTGTGTCTCCCCATCACTTGTTTGATGCCCTTTCTGATAGAACCCAGTGTCCCTTCTGATTTCTGTAATTCCACTTCGTTCTTTTCACATTGTCTTCCTGAAACAACACAGTGAATGAACATGGGACCTTCCTACTGTGACATATTGTTTCTTCCTGTACATGAATATTTTGCTCTCTGTTATATTAATTAAAAATACACATGTCTACCAATCATCTATCTATCAGATATGCTAGGTACCAAATGGCTCACAGTTAATATTTTATGAGCTGGGATTTTGCATATTTGTATGATTTTCATTTTGTTTGTGTTTTCTGAATTGCTCACAATGAAAATGTAATCTTTTTATGTGGGGAAAATAGTTAAATTATTTAGAACATGAACTATTATATTTGGCAATGAGGACATCCCTAGTGCTCCTCCAGAAAAACATTTGGGGAATAGTGAAGAAAGAAATAAGATTGCAAGAAGGTAAGGATTCTATGCCTAGCACTTAAAAATTTGAGATTTTTAAAACTTCCCGCTCTAATGAGATGAACTTTAGCACAAACTTAAGTATTACAGTATATTGATAAGTTTAGGGTAATACTAATGAGTAATTGATTGTCAGATATGTTTCATTTAATTGCAGAGAATGGATATAGTACTCATTTTTCCTTTCTCTGTGTAGTGAGGAAGTTAATACCAGTGGGCACCATTCCAGGTGTAGGCTCCGGAGCAGTCGGGGCCATGGGACTGAGGTCTGTGGTCCTAGAGGGAATGGCTGTGTTAAACTACTCTGTACTTTATCAAGTTTCTGTTGGGTCACTGTGATTTCCATGCAATTCGTTCCTTCTCTCCCTTGACTGTTAAGAATATCTGGAAAATGCTGTTCAGGGACGTCACTCCAGGACCCTCTGGAGAGACCCTAGGGCGGCAGGATGGAGATGGCGAGATGCAGGATGGAGATGGAGATGTGTAGAGTCAGTGATGTGTCAGAGCTGGATTAGCAGCTATACCACTTGCCTGCTGTTCCCTGGAGCATATGAGTCCCCTAGTGTCACTAAGTCTTAGTTCTTCAGAAGAACCATGGCAGCTTCTTATGAGGGTCATGACACAGTCCGTGTTTGATATTTGTGGGTATTAGTTACATTTCTCTCGGTTCCTCCTCTGCTACTGGAATTCTATTTAAAATAAAAGCTCTTACTCTTGTGTGAAATGCATGGTCTCCTTAGGGAAGCTAATGAAAGCTCTGGACTCGCACTCTGAGAAAATATGTGCTTAGACAAAAGTTGACATAATTTCAGGCAATTCCTGGGCCCCTGTGAAACACATCCATGGGCCTAGGCCTTACTAAGCATTGCTTCACATTTTTAATCTTAGCTCAGTTCCTTTTTTTCCCTTTACAGACTCTCCCTTGGGATTCAAATTTCAGAGCCTTTTTCGGGGGATGGTGGGGACTGGGAAGTCTGACATCTATCACCATCCACCAGCACACACAACACATGCAGCACACACAGCAGGTGCCGATAAGCAGACACATCTGCTTGGGGACCGAGACTGGTGTTGCCTTTTTGTTCCCCTTGAGAATTATTCTGTGGCTCACATGTTCTAAACAACTGCTATTTGCCTTCAGGAAACAAATGAGGATCAAACTCTGGATGACCAGATTCTCTGATGTCTCAAAGCCTGAATTAGCATCCCTCTTTCATGGCTACTTCTTCAATCAAAGGGATGTTTAAAAGTCAATTCATCAAATCCACAAATTTAGACTCATTTTATTTCTATTCAGGGTGCTGCAATCTGAAGAGTCAAACAAACAGAAATAAGCACAGAACATCTGGTTTTTGTTTTTATTTTTTTCCCTCACCAGCTTCCTCTGGCTGCCAGGGTTCTATTTGCTTTGCCTGAGTGGAGGAGACTTAACACCTTCTAGAGCAGCCCTCAATGAGGATGGATGCAGGTGTGTTGGTACCTAGCTCTCTCATCTGGATGACGAGATAACCCAGAGGCCTGTGCATTGGTCCTCAGAGTTTCCTTAGTTGAGTTATGCTCGGTATTAGCTGGCTTGATAAAGCACGCTCGATTGCCCCATTTCTTTTCCTGGCTCTCTTTCCACCTAATAACCAGTGTTTCCTTCAATCCAATAAATGTACTTGAAAGTGAATCCTCTGTCAGAATTGGCTTCTGGAAGAACCCAAACTATATAATCTAACACATTCAAGGAGCATGCTTTTGGTTCTCATTTATTGTAAGGGGTTGAACATCCCCGGTTGCCCCCAACTAACATAAATGCCTGTAGACTCCCTCGAGCATTGTGACAGCCAAGCACCTGCCCACACGCCCAGATGTCCCCCCAGTCAAAAATCACAGGTCTACCAGATAAAGTATTTTATTCTGGTTTAAAATATATTCTTAAAGAATTGATTTGAGCTTATAATTTTGAGTTAGAAGAAATAAGATAATTGTACCAGGTCTTGCAACTAATTTTGTAATATTTACTATGATTTAAGATTTACTGTATTTATGTCTCTAATTTATTAGGCTTATAATAATTGGTTAAGTTCCTGGAGAGGTTTTTTATTATTCAGATAATTAAAGTGCATATAAAATAAAAGCAAATATTTTAAATGTATAAATGCTGCTTAAAATATTTAACATGATTTAATTAACTAAGCTGTAAAATCCCCTTTAAAAAGTCAGACTTAAAGTTTACTGGATTTATAAATAGCATCACAACTTTGTAAATTAAATCTAAATGCTTTGTGAAAAAAAGAAAACTTAAGCCTCTCAATTTGTAACTTTAGTAAATTAAAAATTGTATTAACTCTAAATTTTTTCTGCATGCAATTACCTCAGAAAAGCAAAGATTCTACATTAAATGTTTAAAACTCTCCCTCTTTATTCTAAAAAGCTCATCAAGAATCTGTTTCATTTTTATTAAACTTTGTCATTTTTTCAAAGCATCCCTTTAATTCTACCTTTTCAGTTATCCTTGACTTGATATCTTCAGTTTTTATTTATTCTCTTCACATTTGAACTTATACTGTATTTATAGTCTCTAGTGTAATATTTTACCATAGCCTAGTTTCTTATGATATCATTCTATCATTTGTTCCACATAGTTGAGTGTGGCCTTTCAACTGGATGGATAGTTTGTTCATAGTTTCATCTTGTCCTTCTTTTGAATCACCCAAAGAGTCCTCCCCAAACTATTCTACCCGCTCTAAATTGTGTAGCTACAGAGAGAATTCTTGACTAGCTCCAGTCTTCTTGTCTTCATTAACATAGTATTCCTTTCAGGGACCTGGTCTTAAGACAGTTAGTCCTTGACTTTGCCATAGCCATAGTCTCAGGATCCCACTTAATATTGTGCAGGACTGAGCTTGATGCTGTGGCCTTGACTCTGTTTGCATCAATTACTTCTTGCGACAAAAATATTGTGTGTTAATGCTTCAAAACTCGGCATCTTGAATAAATATCCATTTATGATTGCTCGTGAGTTTAAGGGTCAGCTTCAAGGTGGGTTATGGGCTCAGTTGGGCTCATTTGTGCATCTTCCGTCAGTTATGGGTCAAGTCGGCTGATCTTGGCTGGGATCTTTTGCAAGACTGAGAGTCAGTGGACTGTTGGCTAGTTTAGCAGAACCTTCGGTGGAATGATACTGCTTTCCTCTCAGTATCTCTCGCATAGCCCCAGGAGACTTCTGAGACTACCAGCTAGGGCATGCTCTCCAATATCTTAACAATCACAGAAAAGTCATAAGGAAGTGACAGACACTAGTGCTTTGTCAAGCCTCTATATATGTCACATTTGCTACAATTCTGTTGGCCCATGCAAGTATATGGTCAAGCCCAGATTAAGGGATGTAGAAATAAGAGTTGACTGAGAAGAACTGTGAGACCACTGGTCAAATAATGAAGATACAGGGAGAGGGCAGAATTAGGTCATTAATGCACTAAGTTACATCAACACAAAGATCAGAACACCTGCTAGTAATCATGACACTGGGACACTCCTGTGTTTCTGATGAAGTGGAATACATTTGCAAAGTCTGAGATTCCTGTCCATATTTCATGTAAGTGAGGAAAAGAGTTCAAGAGGTCAGAGTGAACAGAACTGTGGAGAAATCACAGGGAACGATTGCTAACTCTCAGTAATTTAATTCTGTTCTGTTTGAATGTGTTTAGTAATTTCAACCATTATACCCATTTATTTTTAATCCAGTTTGAATTATACTTTCTTTTTTATTAATGTGGAGAGTTTTAACTTATACCACCTCATAGTCCTAACAGGATGTGGTGCTTTTGAAATGTGGAATCCTGTTTCTCCCTTCCCTTCAGTCTGAGGTTCTGATTTCTGTGGTTGAGTGAGGCCACTCATTTTAAAAAGCTCCTCCACTCACTGCCTTGCCCAGCCTGTAACCTGCTGCTTTAGGTACCAGTGTCTGATGGGCACTCATTCAGGACATTTTGCCTGACTCTTATACAAATACTATGGATTGACACTCATAATCACAAACCTTGAATTCCAGAAGAAAGAAATGCTTGTACAATCTGTTAGAAAACCTTCTTTCATGGTCAGCCAAGTAGATGGATTTCTCACACATGCAGACATGTGCACACACACAAAATCAAATGTCCTGTATTAAAATTTTGCATAATTAACATCCCAGATAGTGTAACATTTTGAAATAAGGAGAATCACTCTGTGAAAGTAATACAAACTTTTATTGTTAACATAATTAAAGAAAAGATGACTGTGTGTGCATGTGCATTTGTGTATATTTGTATAAAAGAAGGCTTCAGAAGTGTTTAAGGGTATTTCAAAATAGGAGTTCCTGAACAAACATTGTAGGCAGATGGTATCCTAAATAAAGCTTGCAGACTTGTGAATTGATACAGAAGCTTGTTAACAAATCCAGTGCACTTATAGAAGCAATATATTAGGAAGTTCCTTTGGCAGAGAGATCTCTCTTGCGTTTCCAAGTTTTCTTTAAATAAACTGATGGCTCTCTAGAGGTTTTCTTTGACTCTTAGGCGTTTATCGTCTTTATAGCATATGCTAAATACTTGATTCCTCTTTGCTCCTTTAGGTGAAAGAATAAGTTCATTGGACAACAGAGCTATCAATGGGAATTCAGATCAGCATCACTGATCTCAATTTTTAGTTATGCAGAAGGCACTTCTATGATGCAAAGGTCTTATGTGTTTCTCATGCTGCATGATTTAGAGCTATATTTTTTTGATGAAACATATGTAGAGTATGGAGCCATATTTTTCTGGGGAAAGCACTATTTTTCTTCTTTGTAAAATTGTTGCTCATAATTCCTGAATTTGAACTGCAGCTCATGGTGTTACTAATTTCAGGAGAGGCATCCCTTCTAGCAAAGAATTATGGCTGTTTACTTCACGTTCTTCAAAACAGTGTGCACAGTGAATATTTGTGTTTCAAAGAAACTTCCCCTAAATGTATTTCCAATGAAATTTCAAAAATGTGTTTCTGTGGGCAGATGTTGAGCCTTAAAATGAAATCAAACCCATTAAAAACAATATTAGTGTTCCACTCAAAGACAGAACACTGGAGAATAATTTTATTGAATTTGGTGAAACAGTCAATATCTACTACTTAATATACTATCATAGGTGTTGAGTTATGAAATCGAATAAGATAGAGCTCGCACAGCATGAAACTCACACACTAGTGGAGAAAGGCAAACATTCTAGATGTCAGAGAAATATCATTTTCAGCTAAAAATAAATCCCTGAAAAATAGATAAAGGCATCACAGTGGAACAACAATTGATTTAGTTCTTGATGGATGAGTAGAAATTAGCATAGCATCTATTTTCCTGAATTCATATATTTTTGCCGTGTTTTGAGGGTGGGGGCAGGAGGGAATAATTTCTTACCATATGTATGTTCCAGCAATCACACTCCTTGGGATTTTCTCAAAGGAGCTGAAAATCGCTTTTATGTCAACACAAAAATATGCACACAGTTCAGTTGTTTGTAGCAGCTTTATTCTTAATTGCCAGCAGTCGAAAGCAACTGAAATAACCTTCTATACATCAATGGATAATTTAGCTGTGGTACATCAAGACAACAGAATGTGATTCAACACTAAGAAAAAAATGAGCCATCAAGCCATGAAAAGACATGCATGCAGGGTGGAGTAAAAGTGGGTTTACAGTTACAAGTACGTGGAGCAGTTTTTTCTTGTTTTGTTATTTATTATCATATTTTCCACACAAACAATTGTAAACCTGCTTTCACCCCACCCTGTATTATTATGTGGAAGACGCTAATATGAAAGGGCTGCAGTCTGTACATTTCCATTTATATGACATTCTGGAGAAGGCAAAACTGTGGAGACAGTAAAAAGAGCAGTGGTTACTAGGGTTTGAGTAGAGTAAGGATGAACACATTGAGCACAGATGATTTTTAAGGCAATGAAAATACTCCGTACGATACCACAATGTGCTTGTGTTCAAGTCACCCTTATTTTACTTAATAAGTAAAGTGCAAGAGTAGGGATGCTGGCAGTTCAGATATGCCAGGGAGAAGCCATAATGTGCTTCCTTTAAGTGAAAAAGTAAAAGTTCTCAATTTAAAGAAATAAAAAAATTGTATGCTGAGGTTGCTCAGGTTTATGGTAAGGACAAACCTGTCTCATTCATCACAAGAAGGGAGAATACAATATGACAAGATATTTAGAAAGAGAGACCACATTCACCTAACTTTTATTACAGTTTCTTGTTATAATATATTAGTAGTTATTATTATCAATCTTTACTGTGCCTAATTTATAAATTAAACTTTATGGTAGGCATTTATATATTAAAAAGAGAATATGTATATCAAAAACAGAATGATACACATATATATATCATTCCATGTCCCCTGCGACTAAGGGGGGACCACTTTATTCCTTAGCACGGGGCCCCATTTTGCATCCCTCCAGCCTCTTGCTTCTGTTATCACATTTCCTTCCATTGACTGTACCTTCTTCACTGCCTTTTATAAGGACTCTTGTGATTTCATTGAGCCCACCTGGGCAATTTACGATAATCTCCCCATTTTATGATTCTTAATCACATATGTAATGTTCTTTTTACCATACAAAGAAACACATTTATAGGTTCCTGGTTTTAGAGTGTGGACATAGTTTGGGGGCTATCGTTCTATCTACCATAATGTGCTGTTCGTGAAGCACTTTTGTCAGCTATTATTTTGCCCCCTGAGGTCCATTCTCCCTTCTTCCATAGTGATGAAAATGTAGCCGGTCATAGGGCAGCCTAGGTAAAAATAATACATCACAAACTCTCTTGCAGCTAGGTACGGTCACGTGACTTACATTGACTAACCACAAGCAGGAGTGGGAGCGTCACTTGCAGCTGAAAGTCTTTTGGAATCAGTGCACAATATTTCATGTTTTCTTCTCTCTGCTTTGTTAACCAGCATCCCTGTAAGAAGATTATGCTCAATGGGATCACCACCAACAACCTAACAGATAGAATTTAGTGCCTACGAATAATCTAGGCCACTCAAACAGAGTACTGGTATACATAATGCAGTGATGTCCACACTGGCTACCCTCCTCACAGCCATCCCCTGCCCCCGTCAGGCTAACAGAGCTGGCTTATGACAGAGATTTCAAGGGTCATAAAATCATTTTCCTTGTAGCAAGGGTGGGTCACACAGACTAATCCAGGCCAACAGAACATGATGAGAAATCCACGAGGAAGCTCCTGGAAAAGGTTTTCCTAGCTAAAAAGATTCACCATTGCCATGTTCCCTTTATACCAGAGGTCCCCAGCCTCCAGGCTACAGACCAGTACCAGTCCAGTCCTGTTGGGAACTGGGCCCCACAGCAGGAGGCGACCTTGAATGTAATGTGATGGAATCATCCTGCAACTTTCCCTGCCCCTGCCCAGTCTGTGGAAAAATTGTCTTCCACGAAACTGGTCCCTGGTTCCAAAAAAGGTTGGGAACCACTGCTTTATACTTTGATGTCATTCACATGAGGACATGGTTCTTGGAACTAGCATAGCCACGTGGCAATGATGAGGGAAGCTAAAGATGTCATTTAGGATGGGTTCAAAATTGCCCACATGATTGGGCTGCAGAGCCACTCTTATTAGATACCTAATTATGAGTGTCTTCCTTTGAGGGAAAATATTTTTTGGCCAATTTCAATGGGTATTTTATTGCTTAAAATGAAAACATACATCATTTAACATATAGAGACTTTCCCCCAAATCTGATACTTCTAGGACCAAATAGATTTAGAGAAATATATTTTCTGATAAATCCTTGCTGATCAGTCTTTTGCTATTCTCTCAAAACTGAGGAAACACATTGTTTCAGATAATGCTCAATCTCTTTAAAAGTTCACTGTCCAAACCCATGAGTTATTTGATGATGCCGAGGGGTTTCTGTGTAGATGGCAATACATACACATGTACATACACATGTATATTCACACATGCCATCAAAGCCTAGTTAACATTTTATTTATCATCCCTCTAAGTGTAAATATTAAATCTAAAACAAGCAGTTAGCATGTCAACTAGATATCTGATTTATATATCTTATATGTACATATAAATGATATGTTATACATTTTATACTCAAACTTTTAGTCGAATAACTTCAGAATAAACAAGAAAATACATTTTCCCTTAGGCCTCTCAAATTTCATAGGAAAGTTTCAGTGGGGTGGAGAGCAGAGGGAGTGGACCATCTTTATGCCTCACTGTAGGTTTCACATTTTTAAATTCAACTAACAGATTTCCAGTCTCTCATGATACATATATTTAACATTCAAGGTTACTTAAAGTATTAATATTTCAGAAGCAGGTAAACAAGCTGCAAAAAGATAAATACAGAAATGAGCCTTCAGGTTCCCTATATAATAACAGAATAGAATGAACCACATTTTTTTTCCTGAAGCACCTATTTTTCATAATACTTTGTGAGAGGGTAATGCCAGTCATAGGCTTATGGTTACCCAGGTCACTTGGAATAGTTGATGCAGCATCACTTGTTTCCCAGGCAGGAAAATAACCCAGCGAACAATGAAAACAACAACAACATTGCAGATCAAGGGTACGTTCTGTCACTCATGGCCAGAGAGATTTGTAAAGGTCATGGCCAAGACACCACTCACTTTAGGCTGCAGCACACAGTGTGTGACCTCGATGGGGTTAGTAACACATACCGACTTCCCCTCAGATGCTCTGTCCACTGACTTTCTATGAGCAGTCACGAAACACTGCTAGTTGAAGCTGGTAACAATTTCTAGTTTTGGGTTTTCCACTGTCTTCCATCTTCTTGGCCACTTACTTCATTTCTGGTAACTATTGAACTCTGAGATACCACTTGACTAATCTGCTACAGCAGATTCAACCTCTTTCTGGTATGCTTAAGGGTAGGTAGCATGGATTGCTTGGCTAAAACAAATACCCTTTGAAAACTCGATCCAATCTACGATGTATATCTAAGTGGCCC
>PVKM010010982.1:0-33991 GCA_004027735.1 Carollia perspicillata
CTCACTGCACCTGGTTTATTCCCGGTTAGAAAAAGTCTGGCCTGGAAAGAGAAGGTAAGATGGTCTGTTAGGGTATGAACTCACCATCTTCTTAGATCATGGACCATCTGAATAAAGCACCCATAAAGATTCGATCACTGTCATTGCTTATTGGATTTGGTAGTGTCAGGCAGCCCGAACACGGTGTATTTTCGGGTTACATTGGCACACTTGTTGAAGATTATGTAATTATATACAGAAGAGCTTGTATCTGTTTTTTTAATTCTGTTCCACTGTTCTCTGTGTCTTTATGCCACTAGCACACCATCTTGATTACTGTTATTTCATGATATGTTTTGAAAATAGGAAGTGTGAGGGCTCCAACTATCTTCTACTTTCCCAAGATTATTTGGGCTAGTGTCTGTCTCTGATACTGCAGACTTTCTAACAATAGTCTAAGCTATGGTGATCTCCTTTTTCAGAGGCCCCCAGCTTGTTTCATGTCCCCGTCAGCATTCACATTTAGGCAAGACTGAGTGTAGTCTCCTAGGCAGCCCCCTGAAAAGTCAAAATGCTGGATATATGTATGTTTCAGTCTTTCTTTCCCTCCCCTGTGAGAAGGTAGGCATTGGGATTTTTTCTCCCAATCATGTAGCACTGCTCTGTGGAGAGTGCCTGTGGAGAGTAACTGCCATAATTTTTTCTACTGGACTCAGTATGGTTCTTCTTGTCTATGTCCCATCTGAGGGCAGGATTTTCTTAACTGGTTTCTGGCCTGTTCATAAGGGCATTTAGTACTGTTGTTAAGTTTTTGATTCTGTGAGTAAATGGAAAGTTTGGGGCTTCTTATTTCACCATCTTGCTCACCTCACTCTGATTGGAAGCTTAAACTTTGTATTACAGTGAAAAAATCTTTTCTAGTGAGTCTCTTGCTTATTTACAGAGTCCAGAGAATTGTATCTCAGGGCTTTCCAAGAGATTGCAATGCTTGCAGCTCTAATCAGTTAACATTGGCTGTGTGAAGGGCTGCTCTGTGAAAGACATTGAAGTGGTATCCAGAATTACTGATAAGAGTGAAGTGATCGGTTAGTGATATTTGCCAGGGATGTGGCAGGAATCTAAGAAAGAGCTGTGTCGTAAGTACCCCATAGCTGCTACTCCCATTTCCTATTAAGATTCAGTCAGCCGTAGAAAGTTACAATACCTTTATAACACGAGGGCATGCTTGTGCTACATAAGTTGTAGTTCACAGAGAAAACAGTAGGTTAAAAGTGGTTTTGTTTTACTTTGTGTTCAAGGCTTACAAATGATGATAAGATCCAAATCAATCCTATATTCCTGTATATTGTTTCTCTTTAGACCAGGATTTTAAAATATGCAGGTGTGAACCTGTGAGTGGATCAAAATTTTCATTATTTAAAAAATAAACTAGAATACAGTTTTCAGGAACAACTACAAAGGACACATGGACAAAACCAAGGGGAGGTGGAAGCAGGGGAGGGAGGTGGGGATGGCTGGGGTGGGGGGGGAGTGGTAGAGGGTAAATCCAGACAACTGTATTTGAACAACAATAAAATAATTTTTAAAAAAATTAAAAAAATTAGAGAACCTGATATGGGAAGGAAGAAGCTTCCCTCTAGTCTTAAGGTTCTTTTGGCTGATCTTGTGATAAATCATTACAGGCAAGGCGACAGTTTAAATTATTTAAGTAAAAAGTAAAAGCTTCCATGAACCTGTAGGGTCGCGGTTGCTTTCATATCAAAATAATTCATGTGCCAAAGCAGTATATATTGGGGAGGCCTGTTTTGAACCCCTTCAATCATGTAGTAAGGGTAGGAATTGTTTTCTGGTATCTTTTTCTTTTTTTAAATTATTTTATTGTTGTTCAATTACAGTTGTCTCCATTTACCCTCCAACAATCCCCCCACTCCAATCATCCCCACGTCCATACCTTGCTTCCACTCTGCCCTTGGTTTTGTCCATGTGTCCTTTATAATAGTTCCTGAAAACCCTTACCCCTTCCCCCGACCTTTTTCAATGGTGTGTGTGTATGGGCCGGATCATGCTGTACAATGAATCACTTTCATTTGTGCTGAAAACACTGTGGAAATCATTAGCATTTTTACTTCCATGATAAAGCTGTAGCATTCACTTGACTGACACTGATTGTCTCTAATAAATATCTAAGTACTATACCAGAATAATGTGTAGGCTCAAATATATCATTTTAAGTTTCTGTCTTAAACCCCAGGCCAAACTTCTAGGTCAATAGATAATGGTATTTCTTATCCTGGCATATTCCTTTGCTTAAGTTGTTGATTTTTGTGACCACTGGAAACTTTCTTGGAGGCCAAGTCCAATAGCAGTTTCATAAAATATGCTAGGTTGACTGGGAATTAACCATTGTCCAGTGTTTTACATTTTTATGTTTCCTTCTTTATAAGTATTGAATATTTTACCGTAGGTTTTTAAATGTCTATTTATTACCTTAATCCATGGTTCTTATATCCTCTGTAACTATTGTAGATAGCCATTTCCATTGTTTTTATAATTTAAAATTATTTAGAATAATTTGTGTCTGTTGAAGTTAAATTGTAAACTTGTGTATACCCTTGATTTCTGTTTTTCCTCATCATATATCACTCATTTCCCTAAATGTTGTCTCTGTTCTCCTAAAGTATACTATTTACCCACTTACTTCTAGGCAGGGATAATTAAACATATTTTCTGGGGTCTAGGCCCTCTGAACCTGCTATGGGCCAAGCTGTTATGACTTTTTTTTAAAAATATTTTATTTATTTATCTTTAGAGAGGAAGGGAAAGAGACAGGGAGAGAAGTATCAATGTGTGGTTGCCTCTCGTGCTACTACCCTACTGGGACCTGGCCTGCAACCCAGGCATGTGCCCTGACTGGGAATTGAACCGCGGTTGTCTGGTTCGCAGGCCCACGCTCAATCCACTGAGTTACACCAGCCAGGGTTGTTATGACCATTTTGAAGATATGTTTTTGTGAATGTCTCTCATTTCACCACCTTATTATCCAAGTTGTTTTGAAACTTCTGTGATGTTGATTTAACAAATGTCAAAATATCTCCTTGTTCTAAATTACATTCTATTGCCACTTCTGATTTACAACCAAAATGGTCTCTCTTCTTCATTTCTTAAGGAAAGATGTAATGTATACCTGGCCCTTGTTAAAATTAAAGTGATTCCTGCCTAAAACTAGCCTTATTGAATACTTAATTAAATAATTCCTAAATTCATTTTGACCCCCCCCTTGTTTTTCCATTTTATTTGACAGGAACAAAAATTAGAAGCAAACAAAAAATATTATATCAGGAGGACTGAATTTTTTGATACCTTTAAAAAAAATTAATTCTACTTAAACTTTGAGAGAATCACATAGCACTTAATTGGAGAACAAGAAATAATTTAAATGAAAAATGTTGACAGATGCTTTTTATCACTTAATTTATTTGTGAAAAGACACACATATATGTATGTACATATATGTACATGGGTAATCAATTACTTCAGTAAAATAATCAATTTTTATGGTTTCAAAATTACCTTCCAAATTATTTATTGCTATTTCAAGTCCACAAGTGGTTTAGGTATGATTTGTACATTGCATTTAATTTTATTGCATGAAAGTTATTATTTTTTTTTTTTGCTAATTTAGAAGTTCTCATCTCCTGTATTAGTCCCCTAGAGCTGCCATAATAAGTTACTACAAAGTGGGTGGCTCAGAACAAATGAAATTTATTGTCTCACAATTCTGGAGGCCAGCCATCTGCAACCAAGGTGTCAGCAGCAAGGTCACACTCTCTCCAAAGGCTCTATGGGAGAATTTGTTCCTTGCCACTTTCAGCTTCTGTTGGCTGCAGGCATTTCTTGTGTCTCTGTCACTCTAATCTCTGTCTCATAGTCACGTTGCCTCTACCTCCTCTCTCCGTGTTTTTTCTTCTATTTCAGATAGCCCTCTGCCTTTCTCTCCTGAGGAATCTTATTGTGTTAATATTATTAAAGGCTGTTGACTGAGGGCAAATGAAGAAGGAGGCTTTGACTAAAAATAAATGATAAAAATTAATCTGAGGGTTTTAGGGTTTGCAAACTGAGAATACAACTGGGCAATACCCAGAGTGTGCCAAAGAAGAAAGAAAAGTTAATGGTTCTTACAGTAAAGAAGTACATTCTTTAAAAAAAAAAGAAGTACATTCTTGAGAATAATCAGCCTCGCATCTTAGCTTCTGGATTCGTCTGAGATGATCATCTTCCAGATGTTTTGTGGTCTACATAATGGGCATCGAGTGGTATGGTCACATGAGCAATCTGTCATAAGTCCTTCAAGAGGTAACCAGAGGGTTAGCTATAGGATCTATATCTTCAGGAATAACTGGAGTATTCGAAAGTTTAGGCTACTTAAAGTGAGAATAGAATTGTTTCCTCATGCCTCAGCCTATTTGATTTTTGTAATTTAGAAGCTTGACTGTAGTGACTCCGTTTTATTTCTTCACTCTTTCCTCAAGGCCCACAGGGATAATTCTGGATGATTTCCTAATCTCAACACTTAAATTAATTATATCTACAAATTCCTTTTTCCAAATAAGGTAAAATTTACAGGTTCCAGGAATTAGACTTAGACATATCATTTGGGTCACCCCCTTTCATCCCACTGCATCTTTCTAGTGTGATTATATGAACTTGGTGAGCAGAAATAAAATATTATATTTTCTTCACCAGCACACATTAAATGGATAATCTTGGCTAGTACAGTACTTACTGTCTACTCTGTTATCTTTATTGTAACTGATATTTTATACATATACATACGTAAAACGTCCACAGCACCCTTAAGAGGTAGGAATGCATCTTCCCATTTTATAGATAATGAAACTGATGTTTCTAGATCTTAATTTATTTGTTTAAATTTGCACAAATAAAACATGACAGAGCCCTGACCAATGTGATTTAGTTGGTTGAGCATTATCTCACAAAGCAAAAGGTTGCCAGTTGGGTTCCTGGTCAGGGCACAGGCCTGGGTTGCAGATTCCATTCTTAGTTTGGATGCATACAAAGGCAACTAATCAATGTTTCCTGTCACATGAATGCTTCTCTCCTACTTCTTCCTCCCTTCCCTTCTTTCAAATAAATAAGTAGATAAATAAACAAACAAATACATAAATAAATAAATGTGATGGAGCTGAGATACCAGCACACTCAGATACCAGCTGAGTACCAAGCCCTCCACAGGACCTGCACACATGTTGATTATAAATGAGGCCCTCCAGAGATGCATGTCATGTGATAACATTCACATGAAAATCTACATGCATATATCCGTGCAGAATATATGTGCATGAATTGAATGAAGTACTAAATTTTGGTTAGAAGTTAAGGAAAATAAAGA
Source organism: Carollia perspicillata (assembly GCA_004027735.1). Taxonomy (NCBI): domain Eukaryota; kingdom Metazoa; phylum Chordata; class Mammalia; order Chiroptera; family Phyllostomidae; genus Carollia; species Carollia perspicillata. The sequence continues at coordinate 5,390 of PVKM010010982.1, forward strand.
TTTTGTTTTGCCCCATCCAAGTTCATGTCCTCTGTGGAATCTTTTTTCCCAAATATTAATATTTTTATTTATGTTTTTAATTGTTATCGAATTTATTGAGGTGACATTGGTTAATAAAATTATATAGGTTTCAGGTGTACAATTCTACAACATATCATCTATATGTTGTATTTTGTGATCACCAATGTAAGTCAAGTCTCCTTTCATCACCATTTAACCTCCCTTTACCCTCTTCTACTTCTGCCCACCCCCCTTCCCCTCTGGTAATCGCCATACTGTTGTCTGTGTTTATAAGTTTGTTTGGTTTCTTTTTCTTGCTTAATCCCTTCACTTTTTTCACCCAGCCTCCTCACCCTCTCCCCTCTGATAACTATCAGTCTGCTCTCTGAGCCTATGAGTCTGTTTCTATTTTGTTTGTTAGCTTATTTTGTTCATTAGATTCTACATATAAGTGAAATCATATGGTACTTGTCTTTCTCTGAGTGGCTTATTTCACTTAACATAATATTCTAATGCTCTCCAGGTCCATCTATGCTGTCACAAAAGATTTCCTTCTTTTTTACAGCCAAGTAGTACTGCCCCAATAACCACGAAACACACACACACACACACACACACACACACAAAATCACCGATATTTTTAGAACTCATTATAGTGACTGCAGAGATCTTGAAATATCATTTACATTCTTTGCCATTCAAAATTACCAAAGTTATGTGATCTGCTGCTGAATTTGTTATTTAATGTATTAATTTAAAAAGCATGTATATTACAGTATCATATATTGGATTTTAAAAAATCACTTTGATAACTATTTCAATACAATTGTTTTCCTTTGTGAAAACAAAGAAATAAATATATACGTGCATTCAATTGAACAAACCAAATATAATTTAATTACATTTTCTGTGTTAGTTCAGGCATTACATTTAACTTCCTTAAGTTTAAGAAGTGTTAATGCGATATGTGTTCACTGGTATCCTAAAATAAGAGAGAGTGAAGTAATCTCCTGACCATAAAGCAAAAAAAAATGTTCTAAAATATACCACTGTTGTCCCTGAGTGTTACAGTGTACTTATCAACAGTGCACTTTAAATCATATAATTCTAATAATTTTGTACATTTTTATATCAAAATTACTATGAAAACTTAATGCAATGACCAGGTTGTATACATGTGTCTGTGGATTTTCTTTTCTGCCTGATATAGGTTTACAGTTGAGATATATACTGAGAGTGACTTTTGAAATACCACAACCACCACGATAGCAGAAGTAACTTGTGACCTTGAAAAATAGTTTCTTTTCATGCCAGGAAAAAAAATATTAATGCAATAGAGCAGTCAGCTAAGAGAGGTGAGCCAGCAGGCCAGAGAACGTTAATCCAATCAGGAATTGAGATGCTTTGAAGCTGATGCCCTAATCTCCAAGTGGATTAGTTTATGGCTCCAGTGCAAAGTCATTCTCCATGATTGGCCCTGAAATCCATTTCCACGCATCTCCCAGACTTATGTGTTAGTTGAAAGTTCAGCCTGTTAGTTGCTACACTTTGGATCAACAAAACCTTAAACAGGAAAAATGGCTTAAAATGTTGCTTTCATTTCTTTAATCAGGTTTCTTAAAGAAATGTGAGCCAAAGAGTTTTCTTTATTTATGATTCAATTAGACAATTAATCAGTCCTCTCTGAGCAGGTACTTTTTATCTTCACACGTGTGTGTGTGTGTGTGTGTGTGTGTGTGTGTGTGTGTGTGGCGATAGCAAAAGATCTACCCTCTCAAAAAAATTTTAAGTGTGGTTTTCTGTGCCTGATGCTTCGAAAAGTCAAAACTCAAAATGTCAGAGTTTGGAGTAAGGAAAAGCTTATTGATAGAGAAGACACCAACTGAGAAGATGGGAGACTTAGCAATCCCTCAAATTCATCTTGCCATTGGACAAGGCTGAAGGTTTTTAAGGGGTTAGAGGCAACAGGTATTTGGAACCACTGGGAGTTGGCCATTTATGGGAAGGGGCTTCAGCACCACATCTTCCTGAACAATGAACCCTTCTCATCTGAAAGGGTTCAGGTGTTCAGGTTCCAGTCATGTCCCTATCCTTTTGTTCCATGGGAGGCCTAGTTGGTGAAACTTGGGATCCAGATTCAGTTGGAAGTCAGAGCTCTTTCCTCTGTGCACACTTTGGCTTTATGAGTTTGGGTTTCAATCTATTGTCTCTGTCTCAGAGAAGCAACTCAGTATCTCATTAAAGAAGATATAACCATCTCGAGCTGTTACATGCATGATACATTATTAACCATAGGCACAATACTGTATAGCAGATTTCTAGAATTTACTCATTTTGTAAAACTAAAATGTTACACACATCTCATTTCCCCTGGCAATCACCATTCTCTTCTACAAATTTGACTACTTTAGACACCTTGTGTAAATGGAATCACACAGTATTTATTGAGCGTCTACTCTTTTTTCTGTCACTGGCTTATTTCACTTAGCATAATGATTTAGCGGTCCTACTTCTGAGTAACATCCACAGAAGCTGGGGTACCGGAAGTGTACAGAAACTCTTTCCAGGAAGATATTGGTGACTTGGAATGTGCTAGAAAGAGAGGGCAAGGGAGATGTCTACGGGCTTCCCTAGTGTCTGAGAAGTATAGCTGTTAGCCTCTGGGTGTGTGCTGAATTAGAAGCCTGACTCACAGGTAGCAGGGGTTTTTTGTTTTTGTTTTTGTTTTTTTAGATTTTATTTATTTATCTTTAGATAAGAGAGAGGGAGAGAAATATCAATGTATGGTTGCCTCTTGTGTGTCTCCTGCTGGGAACTGGCCTGCAACCCAGGCATGTGCCCTGACTGGGAATCGAAATGTGATTGTTTGGTTCGCAGGCCCGCGCGCGTGCTCAATCCACTGAGCTACACCAGCCAGGGCACAGGTAGCAGTTTTTAAAGTAGGCAAGTAGGCCTCTTTTAGAGAAAGACTGGGAGAGGGGCATTTCTGTCCACTGAGCCCTGCGGGGAGAGCCGATTGATTAAGAACTGTTGCTTTGTTTGCTACAGTTCTGTGAGACTTGTGAATGCAAATCCCATGGGCTATCATAACCAGGTGATCTAGGGCTCCATCCCTTGGGCAGTAGTCACAAAAGCAGAGGCACCAGAGATATGGGCAAGCTCCTTCCAGGGAGATACTGGTGATTTGGAGAGGGGAAGGCAGAGGTGGTAACTGCTGGCTACCCTGGTCTCTGGGGTGGATCACAGTCAGCCCCTAGATGCAATTCAAATTAGAAGCCTGACCATCAGGCAGCAGATAGGCCTCTTTCAGGGCATTTTTTTTTCCTGCTCCTTCTGCTTCCTATCTTGTGGAGGAGAGCGCCCCAAGACCTCTGAAATTCTTTAAGTACTATTTCTTTGCGATAGTCCTCTGGGTCTCATGGATGGATCCCTGCAAGTTGGCTTTCAGAGCTGGGTGTTTTGGGAGCCTGTTTGTCAAATGGGATTTTAAAAGTTGGAGTGCTAGGTCTGACTGGTGTGGCTTCATTGGTTGGGCAACATCCCACGAAACAAAAGGTCACTGGTTCGATTCCGGGTGTGGGCACATGCCTGGGTTGTAGGTTCGCTTCCCCATCGGGGTGCATATAGGCAACCGATTGATGTTTCTCTCTCACATCAGTGTTTTTCTTGCTCCTTTTCTCCTTCTGTTCTCCTTTCTCTAAAATAAATAAAATCTTCTGAAAAAGTTAGGGTGCTGGATATGGGATCCAAACTCTTCTTCACTCCTCAAGGAGAATCTTGGAGTAAGGAGTTTCCTCTGGATTGTATGGCACTATTTTGGGAGTAGTTTTTATGGTGAGTCTCTGACTTTCCTACCTGTTTTAAGGTGGATGATGAGGGTATTTTCTTATTTCCCAGATGTGTAGGAGTTGGTCAGCTAGTTTCTGGATTTCTTTCAGAAGGAATTGGTCCCTTGTAGCTATAGATTCTGTGTGTTCATGGGAGGAAGTGATTTCAGGAGCCTCTTATGTGGCCATCTTGGACTAGAATTCTGAAATATAGTTCATTTTATTTCACAAATGCAATACATGTTGAAAAAAACTTAAATTGCAATTTCTTTTTATATTGCAAGGCCATTTATAAAATTTATAATGAAAATATAGATAGTATTATAAGTGACTTATAATCATGAGTGTTTTAAGTATGTATTTTGGAACAACTGTGTTTTATTTTGTATTGAGACTGTAGCTCAAGCTAGAACACCTCTTGAAATTCAGGCTTATGCTTCCATCTACATGATAGACATTCAACTAAATGTACTAACTCATTATCTCTCAGCAAAATTTTCTCTTGTATTTTATTTCATTTAGCTCCCATGGCATACAGTCGGCCGTGCAAGCCATTACTTTCACACTTTTGTGACTCTGGCCCATGTTAAGATATCTATTTTATTTTGTAACCTAGAAAACCACACACATTTGAAATGGGTACATCATGAAGAATACTTACTCAAACCATGTGTGGTAACTTCTGATATTATCTATCCCATTTAATTTTCCCTGTATGTTTTTATTTGTTTATTATTTTTATTTTTATTGATTGATTTGAGAGAGAGACACACACACATCAATTTGTTGTTCTATTTATTTATGCATTCATTGGTTTATTGTTGTATGTGCCCTGACCAAAGATTGAATCTGCAGCCTGGGCATAATGGGATAACACTCGAAACAACTGAGCTATCTGGCCAGGGCCTGTTTTTATTTTTGAGGAAAATGTTACATGAAATGAAATCAACCATTTACATGTATACACATGCCTTTAGGTACATTCAAAATGTTGTACAACCACCACGTCTATCAAGCTCTAAATCATCCCAACAGTAAACACTGTACCTATTACATTACAAATTGCCACTCCCTTCATTGCCTAGCAACCACTAAGTCTCCCATCTCTACAGATTTACCTATTCTAGATATTTCATATTGGAATCAAACAAATATAACCTTTTGTGCCTATCTTCTTTTTGAAAATATTTTACCGACTGCTGCTGTCCAAATTAATTTAACAATATACCAACGGGCCATCTACATGCCCTGTGAGCCACATATAGCACCTTCTTCCCCTTGCCACTTACCCTTCCAAACACAGGCTTTTGCTACTTTGCATCTATCCTCCCCATCCGATACCTCTGTACACTCTTACTGCCTCTCTATTCCTAATGCCAATGCCTTAGCTTAGGCCCTTCTTATCTGTCACCTGGGTTATCATACCGTAAGAATTATAACTACTCTCTGTGTTCACACTCCCTCCTCACTGTAGTTCATTTTCTAATTATCTGGCATAGATATATCTGAGCATGTCACTTTCTTATCAAAAAAATGAATGAACAAACAGAAAAACAAACAAAAAATTTAAGGCTACTTTATTGCCTTCAAAGACAAATAGAAGTGCCTTAGCATGGTATGTGATGCCCTTCTTATTCTGTGCCCTAATTGGTTGTCCAACTTCATTTTAGCCACCAGTAGATCAGATAGCATGCCTTATCTATGTTTCCAAGCCCAGAGGTGAGAAAACTAGCTATACATACCAGTAAGCCCCAGTTAGTACTGATTTGAAGCCACAGCTTTTCTCACACATTAAAACCACTTTGCACATCAATGAAATGAGACTAGTGTGTATGGAGCTTAGTTCTTACTCTTATTATCACAAGCAACTATGATTATTTCATTATAACTAGGTATGGATCCACTTTGGGAGAAAACTCAACACTCAGTGTCTTCTGCAAATTGTACTAGAAAATAAGTATAGACTGACTGTTGCTCGATATTCTTCTAATTGTTATGTTTTTTCCAATTGCTATGTAAGATCCAATACCATGAACCTTGGTGGTGAAAATATATAAAAGTCAAAGTACTGATTGTAAGAACACTTAAGGAATTAAGAATGGTGTAGAAGAAGGTTGGCCTGAAAATCCTTTTTTGACCACTTAGGGTTTTAATACTCAATAACATGTCAAAAGGTTGGAGAATTTTAGAAATTAGTTTTTTAATCACTAAGCAAATGTGTTTAATTTTCTCAATTTATGTTTTGCTGTCTCTTGAAACCTAATTTGATTTTACTTTTACGTGGCAACAGTGTTTGGATGGTTAATGAACATAAACAGAGATGGAGAACCAAAGTGAAAAAGTAAAAGGGAGGGCGGAATGGAGAACGGATGGGAGGAAGGGAGAGAGGCAGAGAGAGAGACTTTATCAAAAACTCAATATTCCAAATCACAGATATTTGAAAAACTTACAAAAACAAACATAAATGGAGTTAGCCCCACACCATATGAAGAAAATAACCTATTTCAGCCTGCAATTTAAATTCTGATGACAGCTGAAGAAGTCAATATAATGTGTACACATAAAAATGTAAAGAAATGCTCAAATTGATTAGGAAATCATCACCAACTCACTTTTTTCCCTTTAAACTATTTTTAGAATAATAAGGTGAGTCATATGTCATCAGCACATTAAATAGAAATAGAGGAATGGATCTAAATATTAATGTATTTTCTGTTATTTACTCCTAATCAAATCCAAGGCGTGTGTTTGCAACATGATTTTTTTAAAAACGGACATAAGCATTTATGCCTGACTTCTCATTTCAATTAATCACAAGGTAATGTTTGAAACTGATCCAGGCAAGAGGAAGAGTTGAAATTGGGGTCCTGAGTTGAAACATAAATCACCAAGTACAGAGTTTTGCATCAGATTTGTTTTTCAGTGATGTTTGAATATTTCCCCTCACAGTATCATAGAAACCTAGTTAGGTGATATTTTATTGATATCTTTCTATTGTATCACCTGTGAGGAAATTTAGGAAATTGGCTTTCTGTGTAGTATATCAAGCAGATGTTCACCCCTGAAATATATCATGATTTTAATGTGTTCTATTTAGTACAAGTAATAAACTTTATGTTATTTTCATGAAAATAGATATGTCCCTAGTGATAAACAAAGCCATGATTTACAGAGAATAAATATGTAATCTAGAATCACAACACAGAGATACAATGTTCTCTTTATTATAAGGTGAGTCACTATATACCTATATTTTGTATAATAATCAAGAAAATTACCCTTTATTTGAATTACATGATTTAAATATGAAATTGAATTCTTTGCAGTATTTAGCACTAATTTTTCTGTCAGAAAGATGTAATATTGCAAAATTAACAGCAATTACATGGTAATAATTCCCTCATTTTTATTACAGGTTTGATAGCTCAATATTTTGATCTTGATCACTGTGGGTTATGAGCAAAGGAAAGAGAAAGATAAACAAAAGTATACATAGATAAAATTATTTTGTCATAATATTATATATTTCAAGCTTATGGAAAGATAATGCAGTATGACTATTTAGTTCTTGTACATTGAAGGCATAGGAAATGATGGTTGATCAAAAACTATGAATCCTTTTGACCAGTCTTTTCTTTGAATATAAATACCAGGCATATTTTTGATGTTTACTTATTTTTAATTCTGTTCTGTTGATGTTATGGATAAAAACTTTTCATATTTACTACTAGTTGTTATTATTTCTATACTGTGTTAGTTTCTTTTTTAGAAAAGATTTTATTTATTTTTAGAGACAAGGGAAGAAAAGGGGAGAGGGAGAGAAACATCAATGCGTGAGAGAAACATCGATCAGTTGCCTCTCACGAGCTAACCAGGGGCCTGGCCTACAGCCCAGGTATGTGCCCTGACCAGGAATTCAAAGGATGACCTTTTGGTTTGCAGGACAACGCCCAACCCACAGAGCCACACCAGTCAGGGCTATGTTAGTTTCTTTGGCTGCATTTAACAGTTATAAAAATGTGGGTAAATACTGTTTTTAAAACTGATGTATTTTCCAATATCCAATATGAAATAACATTTGGTCTCAAAAATATAGAATCAGGGATTACTAGATTGAGCAAAATATTTTTAGTTCACATATGATCATTTTTATTTTAAACCTAAAAATCCATTGAGTTTAATGAATTATCACTGAGCAAACAAGTTGTTTAGATTTGCTTTTTCTCTTAGATATTGCACCTAGATCATTCTCTTGGGTAATCTTACACCTATAATCTAAGAATTATGAGAAATCAACAGTACTCCTGGAAATTTTGCCCTTGATGGTAATAGGGGGTTACGATTAAGTACACTTAAAAAAGCCAAGTAACTTGCTACTACTAGAATATGTATCACTTAAGAATTTGGGTCACTCCAGAATATTATCATTTGAATTAACAAGTTTGCAACATTTCCAAAATTTAAAAATAATTTGAAGCATCTCTTATATAATTTTCCTTCCAAATATATTTCAATAAAGTATGAAATATAATCTAGTGAAAAGATGTATGCTAGCCATGATCATAGCTGAGTTTCAAATAAACTGGATGTACTGTATTTTATTTCTAGCCATATCAGTAATTAGTTGTTGCAATAGTCTCCAAGTCATTTGACTTGGAGTCACTATCTTGAGTCCAGGGTCCAAGGAGACTAATTGTTACTAGCCTCTCTTGATTTCCTGCCCACATTCCACTCTACTAGGTAGTGCTGACAGCTCTGCCACTGTCTCCTCCTTTCTCTGCCTTGTTTTCTCATTCCGTGGTCCCTGGCATACTAGAGTCAGTCAATGCACCTCAATCACTTTTCTCTTCCTGTAAGAAAACAAGCTGTGAAGCTTTAGCATGACTACCTGTGCTTCCAAAGTATATGATATCAAATATTTGCAGTGAATATTCAAAACCACATGCTTTAGGGTAAAAATCAAAATGATAATTGCAATAGATTCTTTTCATTGGAGGTCCTTGCAGTAAATTTTGAAGTCTTACTAAATAGATGTGGCACTTAGAGACTTTCACCATTTTCCAGTTAATGATTTTAACAAATCTACAACCTAAATTTATATTTTCTCACAACTTGACTTTTGTCAATGACTGGTTGCCAATAAAAAATATCATGATATATTAGTTCCCGGCTACCATAACATATGAAGTTAGAAATCACTAAACATTATATTGCTAAAATCAATGTATATATTTCTACAATATAAAAATTATATTAAATGTACATATAGTAGGTCTGTGAATCACTTCATTTCATTCAACACCCTTTTGTTATAATGTTGATGAGATGTCACAGGAACTTACCATATTTTGCTGTGTATAATGCTCAGCATTTTGCCCAAATTTTTTAGGGAAAAATGTAGATGCACATTATACGTGTGTAGTACCTGGAATACCTTGTATCTGTTCTTGTGTTTTGTAATTATTTGTTACATAAAATGTCTTGTACCATAACATGTTTAAAAATAAATGTGAAAATTCCTTTATAATACAAAAAACCAAGTATCTAAATATAAATAAGTAAATAATTGAATTTAAAAATTTAGACAAAATATTTTTTTTCCTGAAAGTTTCCACCAAAACCATGGGTGTGCATTATACACAGGAGCACATTACACATGGCAAAATACAGAAACTCCTGTTTATATCAATTAATCTCTGGTAAAATTAGTTTCATTATACATCATTTTTTCACAGATCCAAGAACCTATCAACAACATTAAGTGAGAAGTCACTGTACATGCAGCTATCTCAACACTATATTTTCCTGAATTTGCCTCATTTCCTGAGGCTAATGTTTAGCACTCAGCCTGAGTATCAAAGCTTAACATGGCAGACAGAGCATTTCTTCTAAAAAGAAAAAAGAAAGAAAACGAATGCAATAGATAGCAGATGGCACCTTGTACTAGATACTTAAGAATATGGACTGTGTTTTAGCATTCCTAATTGTGGCTTTCTAGTCCATTCATTCTTTTATAAATTAATCAAACATTATTGAATACCTGATATATACAGTGTACTCCAGTATTAGGGAACAACTTAAAAATAAAGTTACATCTGAGGAAAAATGCAATTCTATTTTATAGAACAAATAGAGGGATGTTTACATTAATGGTGATGATAATAAAAGAAAAAATATATATAGTTATAGTAATAGTTATATTTAATGCTAGTCTTTGCTTTCATTGTATAGTACTGGTGTTTACATAAGAAAGAACTTTAAAATATTAATGATTACCCCAGTTTTTTTCAGTAAGCATGGACTGCTTATCAAGGTAAATGTAATACAAAAAAATGTGCTTTCCTTTGACTTTTTATTATGAAAAAATTTTAATATGGTTATTACTTTTCTTGCTGTTGAGATATAAGTGTTGTATATATATTCTGGAGATTAACTCTTTGTCAGATACCTGGTTTGCAGATACTACTTTCTCCTATTCCACAGGTTGTCTTTTCATCTGTTGTTTCCTTTGCTGTACAGAGGGTTTTGGTGTGATCATAGTCCAACTTGTTTATTTTTGTTTTTTGTTGGTGCCTTTGATGTCATATCCACAAAATCACTGCTAACACCAATGCAATGAGACTTTTCTCCTATGTTTTTGTCTAGGAGTTTTATAATTTCAGGTCTTATGTCTACACCTGCAATACAATTTGAGTTGATGAGTTGATTTTTGTGTATGATATAAGATAAGGATCCAATTTCATTCTTTTGCATGAAAATATTCAGTTTCTTCAAGACCATTTATTCAAGAGACCATCCTTTCCTTATTGTGCATTATTGGCACTTTTATCCAAAATGACTTGACTCTATGCATGAAGCTTTTTTCTGAATTCTGTACTATGTTCCACTTAGTCTCTATATCTGTCTTTATGCCAGTACCATACTGTTTTGATTACTCTAGCTCTGTAATATATTTTATAACCAGGAAATGTGATGACTCCAGCTTTGTTGTTCATTCTCATGAACAATTTGGCTAATCGTAGTCTTTTGTGGTTCCATATGAATTTTAAAATTGTTTTTTGTTTCTGTAAAAAATGCTACTGGAATTTTTATAGGGATAGTATTGAATCTGTAGATCAACTTGGTCTTAAATAATATTATAGACCAAATGTGTTTTCTTTATGATCTTATGTCCACATATTCTATACACTATTAAAAGCAGGATGTTGAAGTATCCTACTATTATTATGATGCTACATATTCTTTCTTCAGTTCTGTCAATGTTTGCTTTATATATTTAGGTGCTCTGATGTTGTCTGCATAAATATTTGTAAATGTTATATCTTCTTGTTGTATTGAAAACTGTATCATTATATACTGTCTATCTTTGTCTCTTGTGACAATGTCTCTTTTTATCAGCACCCGAAGACATGCTTATGGACTTTTAGAGAGTGAGGAAGAGAAGGAGGGAGAGAGAGAGAAACATCAATGTGAGAGGCTTGACTCTTGCATGTCCCCTGACTGGGACCAAACCCACAATCCAGGCATGTGCCCTGATTGGGAGTCATACCTGCAATTTCGGTTTACAGGCAATGCTCCAAGGAACTGAGCCACACTGACCAAGAACTCCTGTGACAATTTTTTATTTGAAGTATACATTGTGTGATATAACTGTAACCACCTTTACTGTCCTGTGGTTAATATTTTCATGGATATCTTTTTCTGTTCCTTCACTTTCAGCTATGTGTGTCCTTATATCTAAAGTGAATTTCTTGTAGACAGCATATAGCTGAGTCTTATATTTTTATCCATTCAGCCCGTCTATGTCTTTTGATTTGTGGCTTAGTTCATTTAGATTTAAAGTAATTATTCATAAGAAAAGATTTACATTCTCACCAACAGTGCAAAAGAGTTCCCCTTTCTCCACATTCTCACCAGTATTTGTTTGTTAATTTATTGATGATAACCATTCCGGCAGGTGTGAAGTGATATCTCATTGTGGTTTTATTTTGCATTTCTCTGATCAGTGACATTGAGCATCTTTTCATATGTCTATTAGCCATCTGTATGTACTCTTTGGAGAAGTGTCTATTCAAGTCCTTTGCCCACTTTTTAATTCGATTGGATTGGGGTTTTGTTTTTTTTTTTGGTGCTGAGTTTTGTAAGATCTTTATAAATGTTGGATATTAACCCCTTATCAGATATATTGGCAAATATGTTCTTTCATTTTGTGGGTTGTCTTTGTTGTGCAAAAACTTTTTAGTTTGATGTAGTCCCATTTGTTTATTTTTTTCTTTTGCTTCCCTTGCCTTAGGAAATGTATCAGTAAAAATATTCTTATGAGCAATGTCTGAGATTTTATTATGTATGTTTTCTTCTTGGATTTGTGTGGTTTTGGTCAAATATTTAAGTCTTTAATCCATTTTGAATTTATTCTTGTGTGTAGTGTAAGAAGGTGGTATAGTGCAACCACTGTGGAAAGCAGTATGACAATACCTCAAAAAATTAAAAATGGAACAGCCTTTTGACCCAGTGATCCCAATTCTGAGAATTTATCTGAAGAAGCCCAAAACACTAATTCAAAAGTACATGAGCACCCTTATGTTCATTGCAGTGTTATTTACAATCACCAAGATTTGGAAGCAGCTTGTGTCCATCAATAGATGAGTGGATAAAAAAACTATGGGACATTTACACAATGGAGTACTACTTGACTATAAAAAAAGAATAAAATTTGAGCCTTTGCAACCGCATGGATGGACCTGGAGAACATTATGCTAAGTGAAATAAGCCAGTCAGAGAAAGAAAAGTACTACATGATTTCACTCATATGTAGAATCTATGAACAAACTGAACTAACAAGCAAAATAGAGACAAACTCATAGATAGAAAGCAGGATGACAGCTAAAGGAGGGTGAGTGGAGGGTGTAGAGGGATCAAGAATAAAGGTCAAAGGGCTCATGGACATGATAACAGTGTATTCATTGTGGGGTAGGGGGTTAGAGTGGGGATAAATGGCAATGGAAACATATAATAAAAATAAACAAATACTAAGGGAAAATAAAAATTTGCTATTGCCATATTCTTGTTTTCTGTTAGTGTTGTAGTGTTTTTTGTCTGTTTTTGTCCTATCTTGCTGTCCACCCCTGTGTTTTGTACATTTTTGCATTGATACACTTTGATACCATTCTGGGCTTTGTTTTTTGTAACCTCTATAAGCATTTTTAACTTGGGGTTACATAATAGATCTTACAGTTATAAAAGTGTATTTAAGCTGAAAATTTTTAAGTTCAAATCAATCATGTACAAAAATTCTACATTTAATTTCTCCCCCATTGACACATTATGTCATCATCACAATTTACAACTCTTTATAGTGTTTATACAAAAATTCTACATTTAATTTCTCCCCCATTGACACATTATGTCATCATCACAATTTACAACTCTTTATAGTGTTTATCTTTTTTTAACCCTCATTCAAGGACATGCTTATTGATTTTAGAGACAGGGGAATGGAGAGAAAGAGAAAGGGAGAGAAATATTGATGTGAGAGAGAAACATCAATCAGTTGCCTCTCATACACACACTGACTGGGGACCAAACCCACAACCCAGGCAAGTGCCCTGACTGGGAACTGAACCCACAACCTTTTGGTTTATGGGATGATGCTCCAACCAACCGAGCCATACTGGCCAGGGCTATAGTGTTTATCTTTTAACATACTTTATTTATGCTAATATTTATTATTTTTGTGTTTTAACTTTTTTATAAGATTTATATGATTTACACATTAAATGATGGTAATATAGTATTCTGTGTTTGTCTGTATACTTTACTTTCATCAGTGAATTTCATACTCTTCTCTGCTATTATACTGTCATTTAATGTCCTTTCACTTCAACTTGAAGAATTGCCTTTAGCATTTCTTGAAGACAGGTCTAGTGGTATTGAACACCCACAGCTTTTGTTTGCATGGGAACACTTTCATTTTTGAAGGACACTCTTGTCAGGTACAGTATTCTTATTTAGCAGTGTTTTATTTCTTTAAACACATTGGATATATAACTCCACTCCATGGTGGTCTGCAAGGTTTCTATTGAAAATTCAGCTCATAGTTTCATGGGGGAGTTCTCATATATGTGACAAGTTTCTTTTTCCTTGATGCTTTCACAATTCTCATTTTGTCTTTGACTTTTCAAATTTGGTTATACTGTGTCACGGCATGGATTTACTTGGATTCATATTATTTGGTGTGTTTTTGAGATTTTTGGATCTGGATATCCATTTGTGTACTAAAATTTGAGAATTTTTCAGCCATTTTATTTAGCAAGCTTTCTGGTTCATTTTCTCTCTCTTTTCCTTCTGGGACTTCCATATGTATATATTGCTCTGCTTGATTAGGTTTCTAAATCCATTAAGCTTTCTTCATTCCTTTTTATTTCATTTTGGTTTTGCTCCTGTGAACGACAGAATTACTTCCAATGACCTGTCTTTGATGTCCACAGTCTTTTCTTCTGCTTGACATAGTGTGCCTCTGAATTGCTCGAGTGAATTTTCCAGTATAGTTGTGTTCTTCAGCTCCATGATTTGTGTTTGGTATGTTTTTGTATTTTCTATATGTTCATGCATTTTTCTTGACCTCAGTAAGTATCTTTATGACAGTTATTTTTAAGTTTTTGTCAGGTAATGAATTACCTTTCAGGCTATGAGTTAATTATTGAATTAACTCTGTTTATTTAAGATTGGTTTCTGGGGATTTAACTTAATCCTTTGTTTGGAACATCCCTGCCTGATTCTTCAATCTCCTTTACTTCCTGTATTGGTGTCTGCACCTAAGATAAAGCAGACACCTGTCCCAACAATCATGGACTGGCCTCATACAGAGATCTTTACCAATCAGCTCACTCAGAGATTTTGAGGACCTCTCTCAACCCTACCTCCACAGGAAGAAGCAGGTAGCTGTGGCTTTGTCTCTTCACTCTGTGTTTATCCAGATATTGGGAACCTATTGGATTTACTTGTCCAAACCAATATCTGTATTCTCCCCAGGCAGCTAGACTGCAGCATACCTACCAGGGCTCCTAGATACCAATTCAGATGCCATATCTAATATGCAAGCCAGATGTGAGTTCTTTGGGCAGCCCTGGAGAAACTGAGGCACAGGGCACATGGATCAACTTTTTTCTTCCCCAGAGAGAAGCTGACAGTTGGGAATATTTATCAGCTCACTCTGCTGAGCAAATGGGAGAATCTATGACATCTATTGTCCTCAGATTTCACCTACATTTTACCCCAGGAGATTAGACTGTGCAGGATATATCAGAGCTCCAAGAGCTTCTGGCAAGACTGAAGCCAGTCCTCTGGAGAACCCTCTAGGGAAAGTTGAAGGCTTACACATGTGAACCACACCCTTTCCTCCCCTGGGTGGAGCTGAGATAGGGATCTTTTCCTGATTATATAATAATTAGCTAGAGGAAGAGACTTCTATGAGTGGGTGTCCTGAATCTCTCCACTGGCTTTTGAGAGTCTAGTTTTGCATTCACCTTGGATGTAGGAGCCTTTCAATTAGTTTATAAATTTCTCACAAAGAAAAGTTGTTTATGAATTGTTGCTGATTTGGTGTGTTTGTGAGAGGAATGAGAGCCTAGGACTTCCTACTCTACCATCTTGTTGATGTTACTTCTGGACACTTATTTTTAATGAAATATTATTAAAGATTCAAAAATTTCCTGTGTTTAACATCTTAAATAGATCCCATTTCACTAATCAGGTAGTTTGGTGCATTTAAAATCTTTCCAGTAGTATTTATATTTCTTTCCTTGAAACCATGGAAGATATATTTTCAGTGAGTTAAAGTGAATTTTTGGGAAAAGTAAAGAATTTTTAATTGAATTACTGATTGGTTGTATACTACTTCAATTAACCCTCACCTGTGTCTTCTTATATTTATTCATAGAAGGTGAATATGAGGCTAGAGAGACAAAAAGACTAAAACCACCTGGTTAGTAAGTGATATAACTAGAATAAAATACAAGTTTATGCAATAATTCCTCTTCTTTCCAATGAAATAGATGGATGCCTAGATGTGAAGATAGATAAAAGAATAGAGAGAAAAAGATAGAGAGATAGACACACAGAGAAAGACACAGAGACTGAAAGAACTTTTTTAATATATTTGCTAAGTTGCAAGAATATATGGAATGTAAATTTTTCTTATTTGCTTTTTAATATATTTATGCTAAGGTTGAGAGTGAAATTAATATACAATCCTGAAAGAGGATATACTGATAACCCTGTGACATTTGAGGCATCAAAAGGAGCCTGACCTCCTTTTACACAGAGATAAAAATATTTACTGTAGGTAAACCATATATACGTATGTATGTATGTATATACATATACATATATGAGTGCATGCACATATATGAAGCTAACACTGCTATAAAAGTTTACTTTTTGGCCCTAGCTGGTGTAGCTCAGTGGATTGAGCACGGGCCTGTGAACCAGAGGATCGCAGTTCGATTCCCAGTCAGGGCACA
This sequence comes from Carollia perspicillata, assembly GCA_004027735.1. NCBI lineage: Eukaryota > Metazoa > Chordata > Mammalia > Chiroptera > Phyllostomidae > Carollia > Carollia perspicillata. Next base: position 21,738 of record PVKM010010982.1, read on the forward strand.
TGCCTGGGTTGCAGGCCAGTTCCCAGCAGGGGACACACAAGAGGCAACCATACATTGATATTTCTCTCCCTAACCCTTCCCCTCTAAAGATAAATAAATAAAATCTTTAAAAAAAAAGTTTACTTTTTGGATATCATAATAATTATCAGTGTTTATTCCGTATTAAGTACTTTATTTTACAAAGATTGCATCACGCTGCTAAATTGTAATTACATTTTTTTGGAAAGTTACCTGGCAAAGTGTATTAGCAAAAAATAACTGACTTATCTTTCAAACACGTTATCATCCATTTTGTAAATGTTGATATTAAATAGTATATTATGCCCATTGAAGCATTTTGATTACAGCAGATACTTTAGCTCTCATTATGTTCTGATGGAGTTGCTGGCTTCTTTCCCAATTTCTAAAATGGTACCTTAATCTAATATCATGCAGTCTCAAGGTATTTCAGTGGATCACATTCACACCCTGTATCTGATAGGAGGATGAGTAAAACTTCATTGCACAATAAAAAAGCGTGCCTCACATCTGTGCTTACAATCAGTTCATTTCATCCTACTTTATCATGCCTATAGTTTAGTTTCCCAGTGCTTTGATGTGTACTGTGGGATAGACAATGCACTACGGGTTTCAAATAATGGTGTATTCCTAATATTGAGGGTTCTAAAACAGCTTTAAAAATTAATCCTGACCTCCTTTTATACAGCCAGTAACTCCATGTGGTTAATGTGCTGTGAGTACCGCTAATTACCATTTACCGAGGGCTGCTCTACCAATATTTAATGAGCAGGCATGCTGAGAATGAAAAATGTGTGTAAGGCAAGACATTAGTCACATAAATATCAACCCTGCCTACAGCCAGCACACAAAGATGCTGACTCAAACAAAAGTATTGATTTCTCTCTTTTGCTTCTTTACACCTTTGCACAGCTGATCATATCTCCTCCCTTCACCTTAGAGATATCTGTTTGGTTTCTTCCTTCTGTACTCAGAAAGGTTGTTCATCAAGCTTTAATCAACTTCCCCTGTACTAAGAGATGAATTTATTCTTAGACCAAGTCAAATTAATTAAACTTCAAAAATCAATAAATATTTGAATACTAAATTACTTGAATCAAGCAGAATCTACTCAGATTTATAAGATAGGTATCATATCAATGCCAACTTGCTGACATTTATATTAAATTTCTGGCTTAGATTTTGTTACTCTACTTTTCATGAACATAAATGTAAAAATATAGAGTCTGTGATTTTGCACATACTGTTATTTTCACTCTATTGCATCTGTACAGCATGCCTGAATAATCATTTTCAAAAGCAACAATGGTTCTTCATTTTCAAGTGTGTCACGCACCAGCCTACAAATTTTACCCATGTGTTCTCACCACAGCATTATAGTGGAAGTATTGCTTTCAGCCTCATTTTATGGATCACGCAACTGAGACACAGAGAAATCAAGATCAGGCAGGTAGTAAGAGGTTGAGCAAAGACCTGAACACAGAATATCTGGCATCATTTTGTCTTTGCAACATTTCAAAGCTACCTATACTTTGCCTAGTAATTGTAAATCTTTTACTGTTCAGGAAAATTTTAGAGAGCATTTTAGTGTTATTGTTATTCATTTTTACTTCAAGTCTTAATGGGGAAGAAATTCAGTGGAAGAATTGACATTTTGTCTTGGAGAACACCAAAGAGGTCCAAAAGCTCTACCATCCAGGAGGGAGCAGAATCAAATATAATGCAGGAGTCCTGAAGCCAGTGCAGGGCCCATGGGTGACTGACATGTTGTCTTCTCCAAAAATGTGTAATTTACCTTTAGAAGAATTGTTTTTGAGACTACCAGATATCTGACTAATATATGATCTGAACCAAATAGTCTTGATTGTCCAAAAAAGAAAAAGAAAAAACCACTAATCCTCATATAGAAAGGAAAATATAGAAGAGATTAGTTTCTTTTACACAGAGAATTAGATCAGCATTCTGATTATCAGTTCTAAATCTTAATAGCTTTAAAAACTCCTAGTCTAGAAGTTGAAAGTAAAATTCTTTACCAAACACACATAAGAAATCATCCCTGACTTGTGTGGCTCAGTGGGTTGGGGATCATCTGGCAAACTGAAAGGTCGCTGGTCCGATTCCCAGTCAGGACATATACCTGGCTTGTGGGCCAGATCCCTAGATGGGAGAATGCAAGAAGCAACAGAGCGATGTTTCTCTCACACATCAATGTTTCTCTGTCTCTCTTTCTCCCCCTTTCCCTTCTCTCTATAAATAAATAAAAACATCTTTAAAAAGAAGAAATCAAACATGTAAGTAATCAACTCAGATCTTCTGTGGACCAGTTGAGTACTGGTGTTTGATTTCATTCTGAGTATCTTCTTCAAAATTATAACAAATCTCCAAAGATTTCAGCTGTTGATTCCAGCTTCCTTCAACCTTTTCAATGTATTGCTGTAACCTTTGTGATTTTTTCCTGCCCCTTTCATCCTTGAAACATTCCTGTCTTCCTTTATTTGATTCATCTAGTTGGCATCTTTCTCAAATGAAAAACCAGTTCATTGCAAAGTGTTAACTGAATGAAGTTTTGAAAACACACAATATATTACATAAGTGAAGACATTTAAGGGAATTTTTTAAAAATAAAACTTCAGGGTTTGTTTTTCTACATTTAAGAGTTTGAAATAACTTTTAACCATTAGGAAAAGAAAACTCAGTGGATTTTATTTCTTCTCTTGATTTCACTGATTATATGTATATGAACTGATACACACAACTGAGTTGCTGACACATCTACAATCAACTAATGGCAGTGCATAGAGAATAAGCTTTAACTATTTCTGATCATGCCTCATTTCTGAACTCAGGGAAATGACTATGGACTATCAGCTGCTTCATCTGTTTCTAGTTTGGATTCATGTAAAGAGTCCTGCATTTCAAAAATCATTAGGCTAGAGTTGTTTTGTGCAAATTTTGAATCTTGAAGTTAATTTGGCTGAGACATCACAAGTGCATATATCATAAACTCATATTATGCTACCAGAGTCCCTAAATGAGATTGCATTACTGCATATCAGAAAGAAAGGAATGTGTTGGGGGAGGGTTGAGTATGGGGGTCATATGTATGGTAAGAGAAAGAAACTAGACTAAGGGTAGTAAGCACACAATAGAGTGTGCAAATATTGAATTGTAATGCTGTATATATGAAATTTACATAATGTTATTAACTAATGTTGCCTCACAAATTTTTAAAAAATGATATGAATGGTAGTAAACAGCAAATGTGGAAACTGGGGGTTCTCCTTGGCCTCAAATATTATATTCTGATATTTTCTTTCTTGGTTTTCAGTTATTCCATTTTTAATTTTGAAATTATTTTTTATTATTTATTGGATTGTTAGTTGATTGTTAGATTTTCTTTACCTAAATGTCAGAATAAGAAAAATTAAGGAAGAGGAAATGAAATTAGAGTGTTATAATAACCCAGTATGAGTCTATGATTCCATGTAGCCTGTTCTATGGAAAACTCTGTTGATTTAAAAAATAAGTGAGTCTGTGTGTGGGTTCTTTCAGAGGAACTGCTTGAGGCTCAAGCAGTTTCTTCCACCGACTCAATCCCTCCTGGTTTGTGCAGCCAGAAGTTGTGGGGCCTTATCTTCTTGGTACTGGAACCCTGGGCTGGGGAACCTGGGGCGGGGCTGAGAATCCTTGCTCCCAAAATATCCTTCCCAAATTTTTATCCACCCTAGAAGGGTGAGAGACCAGCAGCCCATTCCACATCTACACCCCTCTTCCCAGTCCGATTGGATGTGGATTCTTTAATTCCATAGTTGTCAGACTTTCATTCAACTCAATTTCTGATGGCTCTGAGTGATAGTTGTTTTCTATTTTAGTTGTAATTTTGATGTGGTTGTGCAAAGAGGCAAGCCATGTCTCCCTATGCTGCCATCTTTGTTGTTTTATTTTTTTTAGAAATGTTGAAATTGCAGCCTTAAAGATTTTATTGCCTCTTTTTTAGAAGACTCAGCAAGTAAGATAGGCTAAAAATGCTACTTGTTTTCTAAAAATGCACATGCTCATTGACATATTTTTTTTCTTGGTCAAACTTTAATCACTGGGTTATTTTTTTAATTTTCCTCTCTGCACCCAAGTGGGTAGTTTAAGCAGTGGCTAGGGCATTAGTGGATATTAGTGTTCTACTGCTTATTGTGTTCAATAATAGTAGAATGTGTTTTAGCAGAGAGGCACAGAAAAACTATTATTCCAGGACGTTTAGGGAAATGAGAAAACATGACTCTTCTTTTTGTAGCTTGTCCCATCTCCATGGTTTCAACTTACCTGATATCTGTCATCCACCTAAATGTTTATATAATAATTCAGATACTCAGTGTGCTTCTGAAAATATCTTAACATATGTCTGTAGGAAGTCCCAACAAATAGAGGCTCTAGAGACAAATTGTTGGTATTACAATAAAGTAAAAAATAAACAAACAAACAAAAACCAGTCAAATATCTGCAATGATGGAGTCCTCATGCCAGTCTACAATCAGACAGATAGTAAATATTTTAGTATTTGGAGCTCATATGATCTGTGTTGCAACTAGTCAACTCTTGTTATAGTGCAAAAGCAGCCACAGACTATTCTTACACAGATGATCATGGCTACTTTCCAATAATACTTTATAAAATAAACAATCGGCACTAGGGTGCCAGCTCCTTCCTCATCCTCTTGATAGTAAACATTTTATTTATATAAGTTACTCTATAAATGCATACTTGGTCATATGTGTGTGTGCATAATTTGAACAAACTGATAATTAACAAAACTGATTTGCTATATTAAATGTCAGAGAGGTTGTTTGTGGAAACTTTTAACAAAGAGATCAAATAATTAACAAAGAATTGTATAGACATGAGCATGTTATGAATTTACAATTGGATTTGTATCTGAACACCAAAAATTAATTGTGAAATAATTTAGGGCTTAATTTATTACAATTGGCTTAAACTTCTTTCTGCTATATAGCTAGAACAAACAATAAACTTGCTAATCAAAGGTATACCGAGCTTTTTTTAGTTCACAACAGTCCCTTTTAAGTAAGAGCACTCTATCTTGGGTTTCTCTAAGTTTCTCCCCCTTTTTTCCTTCCCATACCCATGTAGGTGGCAATGAACAATAGATAGTTCCAGTGTTTTTCCCTTCATGGGAGTGGTGTGTTTAGATCAACAGCTGAATCCTGTTACTATCCTCTTGGTCGTTGGCGGTATTTCCTATTTTTTTTCTTTTTTTTCATTTTCTAAATTCTCACCTGAGGACATGCTCATTGATTTTTAGAGAAAGGGGTAGGTAGGGAGGGAGAGAAGGAGAGAAACAACAATGTGAGAGAGAAACATAGGCAGTTACCTTTCATCCGTGCCCCGACCAGGGAGCAAGCCCACAACCTAGGCACGTACCCTTACCAGGAATCAAACACGTGACCTTTCAGTTTACAGAATACACTCCAACCAACTGAGCCACTCTGGCCAGAGCGGTGATATTTTTCTCTTTAAGACCAAGAGTGGTGAAAGGCTTGGGCTGCTCTCTTATCACAGACAAGTTCTAAGGGCTGGTCATGCTTTATCTTGACATGAACATGCCAATGAATTTGGCTGCAACCCGTTTTGGAACCACAGAACCCACATGACCTTCCTCCTTTTTTTCCTTCAGTCTTCCCTCTCTCCCTCCCTTCCCCTCTGCTTCCTTCCTTTCTCCCTCTCACCATCTCTTCCTTTCTTCTTTCTTTTTCATTATTTTTTGAACACTACTTCTCTTGATGAAGGTTTAGAAAACTTTAGACTGTATGTTTATGAATGATTTTGCTTACTCGTTGTCTATGCTTTTTATCAATTTGGAGAGTAGGAGTTTTGCTATCTCGTAAAACATTGTTTTCAACCAAAAACAAAACAATGTGGCATTTCAACTCATTTTTTTTTAATGTGAAAGAACTCAGTAGTAAAATTATTTGGCTTGAGAAATGGATATAAGTAAATTAAAAGATGGTCAAGTCTTGGATTTCCTAATAATTTTTACTGTGTCATTTTGTGAAATAGAACATATATGCTTATATATGCTTAGCTATAATAAATTAAGAAGTTAATTCTTAATAAATTAGATACCAAGCAAGCTCATTGACTCATTCATTTCCAAATATTGAGCATCTGCTCTTTGGAAGACACTATGCTATTTGCAGTGCTCAGGTTTTTGTGTCTACAAGTTGGAAGTGAGTGAGATAGCATGGTAAACTAAAAGGGCATATAAAAAGGAGGAAAGAGGCATGAGTCCGAGTGAGAACAGCCATCTATAAGTGTTCCAAGGCATGGCTGGCCTTTTGTGTAACCAGGAAACTGCATGTTCTTCAGTGAGAATCAAGTTTAAATTCAGCTATGGAATTAGCAAATCAAAGGTGACGGAGTGTTCAAAGAGAGGCCAGATCACTCTCACAGTTGACAGACTAAAGCCTGGAATGCAAAATCGGTCTTCACATTTACTCTTGAATCCTTGATAAACTAGAGAGGAATGTTTAACTAAAGGAAGTAAGGTAGATGTTTTGGGCTTTTTGAATGCATTTGATGACAATTTGCAAAATAATTGTTTGGCGTATTCAGTTATAAACACATATTACCTTCCATGATAAAGGATGGATAACTCCAATGGAGGAACCAAGAACCCAGAGACTGGCCTTTAGCAAATCCTCTGAAAGCATTAGGAATGTAATCAAGGAATTCATAATATTTGCCCAAAAGGATTTCACAGTGATGTGGCCCAGGGACTGTTTTGTACCTTTCATCTTTCCTGTTATTAAACAACAATGCCTATAATTGTCCTACACCTGTCCCACTATTATATCTGGGTCCATATAATTTGTTTCTTTTATTTCAGAGATCCACAAATAGAAAAGTATTGTGCCTAAGTTGGTATACTTCACTATGTACTCTCTAAAAGCCTCAACTGTACATGGGTCATATTTAAATGATGAAATTTAGACCTTAAATAGATGGCACAGTGGATTCAGACTTTAGGGGATCTTGGGAGAAGATGAATGTATTTTGGATGAAGAAGAGACTTGAATAATTGGAACAAAAATTGTGGTAGACAGAGTCTAATGTAGACACCATGATCCTGAAGTTCTGATGTTCACTTCTCCATATTCACACTCCTACTGAGTATGAGCAAGGCCTGTGACTTGTTTTGGACCAATCAAATGTGGCAAAATTGATGATATGTCACACCATGATTACATTACATTTTATTTTATGTATCAAAAAGATGGGACATCATTCATTTGATTACAGACACTGCATATGACTCCATTTTTCTAGAAGCCATGCTCTCACTCTCCTGTTGGCATTGAAAAAGAAATCTGCTATGTTAAGAATTTCCAATGGGGAAGGCCACTGAGCCTGAAATTGCAGCTTATGTTTAAGAACAATTCAAACTGATTTTGCAAAAAGTGTGTGTGGGAGGGGAGGGAGAATTAAGCTCTCAGTTCCACAGGCAAGAAAAAATGAATTCTGCCACCAAACTGATTGAGCTTGGCAGTGGATTTTTCTGCAGATAAGTCCTCAGATTCTAACAGAGCTCTAAATACCTTAATTTACAGTGGGAATGACCCTGAAATAGAGAATGCAGTTGAGCTCTGCTTGGACTCCTGACACACAAAATACTATGAGAAACTTGCATGTTGATTTCTAACTGGTAAGTTTTTCAGTGATTTGTTACACAGCAAGAGAAAAATCATGTGTATATTTCCTTAGGAATTAACTCTTCTTTGTTTTCTTTATTCATTCCTATATTTCATATATGGAACCTAAAATGATTACCTCAAGACAAGTAGAAGTAGTTTCATGTACTAGTTAAGCAGTTGTTCCCTGACTATCCAGTGTGAGGGGAGATGGAATGAAGTATGTATACGTGGGCTAGAGTTGGGTGTGTACCTTGCTCTGGACTAGTAATTATCCAAGGTCGACAAGATGACCAAGATGCTGTCCATCTTGTTCAAGTTCCCTCTCAGCTCACGACCCTGGGGACTTATTTTGTGAAGTTCCCTTTGACACTTAAGCAATGGTTGTCAGCCTAATCTCTTTCAAACTAGGAGTCCAAAGTACCCCTTAGATCATGAAAGGCCCTCATTTAGATACTTCCAGAACACATCCTCTTAAAATTGTGATATTTATCTCCCTCTAGATTCACTAAAAGCTGGCTTCCCATCATGTAAAAGCTCAGGGTTCTGGATTCCTGCTCTCTCTGCAAGTAGAGAGAACTGTCCCTTTGAGATTAAATGCTCCAAGCACTCATCAGGTGCCTCTATAGGAGAGTCTGTAAACTAAACTCCAAAAGAAGCAGGACACTATAACTTGGTCAAAAAATGAGGACTCACTTCCCCAATTTCTTCACTCCCAGAAGGAATACCTGTCCTGGTGGAAGAATAGGTAAGACTCTCTTCCCAATACACCTGGACAACCTGGCAAGGAAATGCATTTAAGCCGATAATGTCCTCTTGGTTCTCAGTGTATGTGCAACAAACACGATATTTCCTGGTGACTCTTTGGAATAGTACAGTCCAGGTTATAACTCTTGGAGGTGTCCAGCCAGCATAGGGGATGATGTAGTAGGAAATGAAATGAACAAATCATTGGCTCAGATAGCATTCTCCCAATCCAACAATAGTACCCAGTTCCCACTTTTTCAAAGTGAAGGCACATCCTGAGACCATGTAGCCCTGAATGTGCCAACCTTGTCTCAAAGTGAAGACACAAGAAGGGAAAGTATCTGTGGAACCTGGGGAGAAAGAGCTGCCATTTCCTCTTCTCCTTTGTTCATATGATCTCAAGTCCTATTGCTAACATGATAGATGTCCCCAGACACTTTCATTCTTTACACTCCAGATTGATTACTGGCCTTAGTGACCAATTCTCCTGGCTCTCTAGTTAGTAAAATATGTGAAGATTTTTTATGCTATTTCTCTGTTATGTAAGATCTATATCACTGATAATTTCTAAGTATTGTCAATGACAAAAGAAATTAATGTTCTTAGTTAAATAATATTGTATAAAATATAGGTGCAGAAGAGATTTAATTATTAAAAGAGAACACTGTAAGTAGGTTATAACAATACTGCAAGATAAATGGAAGGGAAGAAAAGATATCTACCTATAGAAAAATTTCAGGTAATAAATTAAAAAGAAATGACAGAATGAAAGAATTAGCACTCTATAACCCTTAATGAAGATTGAAAATGCTCATCAATATCAGAGTGCCAAGATCACCAAACATGATGACACATAGATATTACATACCTCTTAATGGAATATAAAATATCACCTCTAGAGTGATTTTTCCAAAGAGCAAATATATTGACCAAAAAATACTAATCTGATCAGGTGTCTACTTATGCCTACCAATGATTGTTTTGCTGAGTGTCATTGTATTGTTTTGTGTATTATAGTATATGACTAAAATGTCAATTTAAATGATTGATTATAAATATCATATATTTAAGTTTGAACACCCAACTGAAATGCTTTTTTTAAAGCAAAATATAAATTTCAAAGACAGACTATTAAAAATAGAAAAATATAATCAAAGATTAAAAAGAGAAAGTTGAGTCCAACAGCTCCAATATCAGATCAGGTACAGAAACCAGTTGCACCCAATAATCAGGTAAAAGCTAATCAAATTCTTAGGTAAGATTTTGCTAATCAAACAAAAAGATATGACATTACCCCCACAGCTTCACAAGCCAAGTCTCCTTGATACAGACCTCATAGATGAACAGACCAAAAGAAAATATTTGAGCCAAGCCTACTCCACTGTTCAAAGCCAGACAGGAACACATAGCCAGACTAATGATAGGAATAGCAAAATAAAAGAGAAGTATAATCTGCTAAACAGCTATGGTACATTTACACAATGGAATACTAGTTGGCCATTAAAAAGAAGAAAAATTTTACCTTTTGTGACAGCATGAATGCACCTGGGGAACATTATGCTAAGTGAAATAAGCCAGTCGGAGAGAGACAAGTATCATATGATTTCACTTGTAAGTGGAATCTAATGAACAAACTGCACTAACAGGGAAAATAGAGACAGCTTCATAAAGAACAGGATGACCATGCTGGTGGGGTGAGGACTAAGGGTTCCAGCAAAAGAAAAAGAAAAAGAAAGAACTCATGGACACTGAAGCAGCATGGTGATTGCAGGGTGGGGCTATGGAGGTGGAAAAGGGTATGGGGTCATAAATGGTATTGGGAAAATACAATAAAATAATGTAAAAATATAACTACAAAAACAGAAGTGTAAAAGGAAAAGAGAGATACTATTCATCATCTGTATGATTTCTGCATATTACAATGTTGATAACCTCAAAAATCAGCAGCTTTCAAAATATTCACCCTGTAAAAAGTAAATTTTCAGTAAATATTCAGTCTCTCCCTGTAAAAAGTAAATTTTCAAAGAAGAATTTACATGAGACTAAGTCTGATTGCTGAAAAGAAGGAATAGATCTTATGATTTTTCTCCGACAGCCTAGCAGCTGTCCTGGGCACTACCCACCTTGTGATCTGACTGCATTGTTTGACATTAAAGCTGGGACATGACTTACTCCAAGTTCTGCAAGGCTTCCATGGAATAAAAGTAAACTCATTCACAGTCAGCTGGGATGTTGCATTTCCCAGGAAGCCTTAAGTCACAAGAAAGGACCCAAAAAGAGAGAAGCCAGCCCATGAGTGAGGACAGAGGAGACACCACCAGAAAATAAAGGGGGGTCGCACAGAGATGCGCCAGTGCCTGTTACAGCCCTAAAAGCCCAGGCAGGGCTCTAGTCTAAGGCTCCCCCCGCAGGTCCTCAGGTATTCGGTGACCTGAGGACCTTGGCATGAAGGGTTCGACGTTGGCTCCTAGAGGGATGATTTTCGGGGCATGAGCGAGGCAGAATGAGGACGGTGAGCCAGGACCAGCAACCACCTCCTCCACTATGAAACTGATCTGAAGGTGGGGACGTGGGTGGGCAAAGCCCGCCTCGGCAGTTGATCCCAGAAGCCTCAGGCAAAGATAACCGGAAGTCCCGCTCCCTGACTTCCTCTTTCACGCTGTGGCGGTTGAGACGGCTTCACGTCGAGGCGCGGCATATTCTCCACCCTTGAGGGAAGGACCCCAGAGCTCACCAGGTGTCAGGTGAGACTTTAAAGAAAGACTAAGGGCAGCACCCACCATAGAAGAAAGGAAGCCCCATGAGATATGAGCTCTGAACCCCTCCTTGGGAAGACCTTGTCGGGGCTCTGAGATGACGTACCCCAGATTTCCTTCTCGTTAAGTAGCTCCACGGAAGGCCTTTTTGTGGGTGCAGAATGGGGGTGGGGTAGGGTGGGGTGTTTTTGTGAGGGTTTCTCGGGGGACGGGTAGGGGTGGGGGAGGTTCTGGTGGGAGTATGGCGCCGAGAAGGATGCCATTTGGGGGTCGATGGGGCTGGTAATAATCTTGAACCACCAGTTGTCATGAAAAGGCCTTTGAGCAAGGACACAGAGTTAGGGGATGACCCTCTGGACATAGTGGTGGTCTCTGTGAGACTGGGCCCCTTCCTCTGCCATTCAAGAGCCCTAGTAGGGGTTCCTGGGGGTATCGTCAACTGATTTCAGCCTCCGGAGTCTGAGGGATGTGAGTCCTTAGGCTGAGGTTGGCGCGTCATGTCCATAAAACAGGGGGTCTCAGACCCTGCACAAGTCATGGTTGGGGGTGTGAGGAATTCTTAGGGTTCCACGAACCCCTGGGGGGATGGAGGCTGTGGTGCAGTGTGTAGCCACTTTTTTCAGCCCTTGGTAGTCCTGTGCATGAGGTGTCTCCTCGCTTCTGCTTTGGGGTCTCAGAGAGATGGGGCCTCGATGGGAAGGTGGGGGCTAAAACAACAGAGCACAGCGGGGCACACATCACCCTGAATCAATTTAAAGAGCACATGTGAGGGCTGTGGGACCAACCAACCGATGGCACAGGGCACGCTGCAGAGACCTTTTCCCTGCTGTCAGCCCTAAATGGTCCAGGGAAGGGATGGTAGCCAGAGGCCACCCCTCACTTGCTATTCTGAGTCCCAGAAACTGAAGAACTTGTTCTGAATAGATTATTCAGCAGAAGGAGCCCTGTGCCCTGGCAGGTATTAGTGAGTTATGTCTGAAGGGTACTCGTTCCACCTAAAAGGGTTTTCCCAGGGTCCCAAGGAACCCTTGGG
>PVKM010010983.1:0-33987 GCA_004027735.1 Carollia perspicillata
AAATAAAAAGATTGCAAAAATAATAATAAAAATGAAAAATAAAATAAAATAAAATGTGCCACTTAATTCCTTCACTCTGCATATACAAAAGAAACCTAATCCTGAATTCAGCCTGAGAGTAAAAGGTGAATTCTAACCACATGCCAGAACAGAAATGGAGCTCAGCTAGGAATACGTGATGTCTGACCCTGGCTCTCCCACTAACATGGTGTGTGACATTGGAAAAGTCACTTTCACCTCTTTGGGCTTATTTTCTACATCAGTGAAATGAAATGATCCCAAGAGCCCTTTCAAACTCAAAAAAAAAAAAAAACCTATGACAGCAAATAAACAACTTTATTGACTTTGAAATACTAATATCTTCATAATGTCTCTAAACTTGTTGACTAAAATATTCCCTCTTCACATGGTCATTGTAAAGACCCAGTTTAAGAGGTTCCTCAAAGAAGAGACTATTATCCCACTTTCACACAAGTGGGAGAAAAGTCAGGACATACTAATTGTGGAAGCTGGAAATTCCAAAGATCTGCAAATGGAACAGGTGCAAGTATACCTGGTGATAATTGATGGCTAATTATACAAGCAATAACCCACCTCAGGTTATTGTCTGGTCTTCCAATACATACATTCTTTAATTTTGAGTTTATTAGCAGGCAGACACATACCCTGTAGGTTGTATTGTGCAGAGAAAGTGCTTTCAAAAACACAACATGATTTTAAGTAGAGTATAAGAATATGAAACATATTAGCACATAAAATGGTTGAGCTAGAACCAAGTCAACAAGAAAATCCCCTTGCATACCCCCCTTTAACATCCCTCATTCAGCACTTACCATTCTGACCCCTCTCCCTACAGCTGCTCAATCCAAATTGAGCCACTTGGAAGAAAAATTAAATGTGTTCGTTTTCCTTTAAAGATGGACTGTAATAAACTGAATTAGCATTTAGTGAGAATTCATAGGGTGATGCCAGGAAAATGTTTTCTCATAAAGGATCAAGTATATTGCCCACTCTGCAGTAAATGGTTTCCTAGTCTCTTTATTCTAATGATGGATCATAGGCCCCAGAGATTGATATTTAATGATGACAGCCAGAAAAGCAATGCCTGCAGCTGAGAAGAAAACTGGAGGAAATTAGGAAAGGTTATTAATTTTGTTCTATTTTTTCTTTTGTTTGTTTGTTTGTTTGTTTCATAGTGAGAATGTCACCGAGGCTAGGATTCCCAGATGGGACAGGTTTCCCAACTGAGCATTAAGGATGAAATGGTTATATAGACACTAATTAGATCCACTGGTACTCAAGATGCCCTGAGGACCCCCATCTCATTCAGAGTGAACACTCAATCCTTGTTATGGCTACAAGCCACAGGTGTAGCCTCCCAGGTTTTCCATTCTTCCCTACTGTTTTTCTCATTCTGTTCCAGCCATGCTGCCCTGTTTCCTGTTTGTGAAAATATTAGTCATTATATTAAATATTAAAATATACTAGTCATATATAGTCAAAGACCTCAGAGTCTTTGTTGTTTCCTCTATCAGAACAGTCTTCCCTCAGATACCTACATGCCACACTCCTTTACCTCCATCAGATCTTTGGCTAAATGGCATGTTCTCATTGAAACTTTCCCTGGACATCTGACAATCCATCCAACATAAAATCATAAACTGTTCCACATTCCCTGCTCATTTGCCTGCAGCGTCATTGCCCATATGAACTTTAGTTTTTAGTTATTATCTTTTCTCCCCAATAGAATATAAGTTCCATGAAGGCATGATTTTTGTCTGTTTGGTTGCCTGATATAAAACCAATATAGTTGATGGAACATAATCAATAAAAGAAAAAAGCAAACAAAATATAACCAGAGACATTGAAATCAAGAACAATCTAACAATAGCCAAAGGGGAGGGAACAGTGGGGAGAAGGATTTTTAGGAACTACTATAAAGGACACATGGAAAAACCAAGGGGAGGGTAGAAGCAAGGGAGGGAGGTGGGTCTGGCTGGGGCAGAAGAAGGGGGGAAGAAAATGCAGACAACTATAATTGAACAATAATAAAGTAATTAAAAAACAATATAGTTGAATAAAGCCTCATACAATGCATTTAGTTAATAAAAATTTGTTGAATGAATGAATAAAATAATACTGTAATCAGCCAAGGTTCTAGCACTAATAAAGTTTAAATGTTAAGACCTAGGTTTAGAATGTTAGTCAAAATTTTCAAAATAGGTTGTATTTGTCAGAAACATTATGTTCACAAGAATCTATAGATTTTGCTCTAAGATAGATTGGATATGAACCTAAAGATGAAGCCAATTTTCCAGTTATACAGCTATTTAACCTTGAATTTCAATGTTTCCAAGACTATACACCAGACTTCAATACATCCTCAAAGAGAACAAAAATTGTGACCTAGTTCTTTCATGGTGATGATTTCAGATTAACCCAAGTGAAACCTCTTCTTCCTATTTATCTAATAATTATATCAGGTTGTACCAAATAAAAATGATAATAATTGACTATTTTAACCTAAAAATGTAACATTCACAACATTTCACAAATGTCTGAACTTCATATGTTTTAAAATAATACTTCCCAAATAACTTGAATCAATCATTTTGCTATCTTCCCAAATGGAGCACTATTATTGGGAAGATTCTTCCAACCTCCTTGGAAGAAATCATCCTATCTCTTGCCCAGCCTTGGTTCTTTTCAAATCTCTTTGCCTTCAACTTCTACACTGTCATAATCACCTATATTCAGAATGTATGCTAACTCCCTCTAAACACAAAATGAAATCCATTGCTACAGGCTAATATCTTTAGGAAGTGTTTGAAT
This sequence comes from Carollia perspicillata, assembly GCA_004027735.1. NCBI lineage: Eukaryota > Metazoa > Chordata > Mammalia > Chiroptera > Phyllostomidae > Carollia > Carollia perspicillata. The sequence continues at coordinate 2,833 of PVKM010010983.1, forward strand.
TAGGAAGGATCTTTATGTTATAAATGATAGAAACTCAACTCAAAATGAACTGGCTTAAACAAAAATGGGACTTTGTTAACTCATAAACTGAGAAGCACGTGAATTGAGATGCTGAATCTAGAGGCTCAAGTCCTTCTCACAGTTTTTTAATACTTGGCTGCATTCTGCATAATACTCTACATGTGATGGGTCAGATGGCTATATATATCTCTGGACTCATATTCTCCTTAATTAATCTGTTAGAAAAATGTCTTTCTTCTAATTTCAGTATCTTGGGGAAGATACTGATGAATTCTTCACTGGTCCTGTATCACTCCAGGGCCAAGACTGTACCCAAATTGGCGCAGCCTATTATGGTTTGCATGGGAATTTGTGGAATGTGTGTGGATCAATATAATTGACAATGCTACTTGAATCTCAGGCACTGGAGGGCAAGTGTCTCAAAAGCAAGGTTTAACTCTTAACTGAAGAGAGGATAAGGAATATGTACAGAGTTTAATCATCATCATCATCATCACCACCACTGCAAGTCCATTTTTGAGTATCCACTTGGCACAATGAATTCAAGGAATCTTAGTGAAACTGTCCTGCTGCATACTTTGGGCCTAACTAAGGTAATCACCAGAAACTTATCTTTGTTTCCAGGATTTAACTAAGCATTGTGGCACTATCTACCAACATAGAAGGTATCCATATGAATCCTAGGGCCATGGAGTGATTTCTACATAGGGAAGAGTTTTTTGGTGTTAGGTGACTCCTCTTTGGAGTCAGTTCTGAAGTCTTCTACCCTCTTCTGTACTGACATATATTGTTTGTCAATAAAAATAATTAGAAAGATAAATTGTGGAATCCTAAAAGAAAGCATAACCAAGAATAAAGTAAACTCTAGAAGGCAGTTGATAATAGGTTTAGAATAAAATGTGCTAATATCACTAGGGAGCAATTTGAGCCTATAACACTAAATTTCTAGGAAGAATTAAGGAATGAAATATTTCAAGAAGTAAAACTTAAAACACATGCCTTCAATAGACAATATAATGGTGATGCTAGTTAAGTGGAAAGTCATGTGCAGAAAGTACCCAGGCTAGCTGAGAGGTTCTCCACCCAACTGGGGAGTTATGTTTCCTTGTCTGTTTTATTATCCCCAATCCTAGGACTCATCCCAGACTAAATGTCCTTAAATTCTTTTTTTTAAATATTTAATTTACTTCTTTTTAGAGAGAGGGGAAGAGAGGGCAAGAAACTCCAATGTGTGGTTGTCTCTGGCATGCCCTCCCTGGCACACTGGGAACCCAGCCCACAACCTACGCATGTGCCCTGACTGGGAATTGAACCCTGCAGGCCCCTTGGTTTGCAGGCTGGCAATCAATCCACCGAGCCCCACAAGCCAGGGCCATGTTCTTAAATTCTGATGTAAATTAAAATAATAAATGAGAAGTAAGCTCTGCTTCATGATACGGGGTCTCCCAAACACAAACAGAATCATCAGATTCAGAGAGGCTTGCAGGCAGAATAAGCACAGTTAGAACTGACAGTCACAGCAGCAATGGTCTTACATGAATCATAATCATTGGTTTTCCCAGATATTATTGTCATAACTGTTTCTCTGTCTAGTCTATTACATAGCATATAGACACTGCCAGAGAAGTTTCTTAATATTCAGAAAGAATATCTTTTCTTTCCTTTTGATTATTTGTCAAAACTTGTATGACAGGGAAGAGATATTTGTTTATAAAAAATACAAACACTGCTTAATCCCGCCATGGATAATTTAGGGATAATTACACCTACAGGAAGGCAGCACAGGTGGCTGCTTTCTTCCACAATAATGTACCATTCATTTCATTTCAACAAGCAATTGGCAACTGCCTCTGCCAGGTTCTGCTCCATATTGAATGACAATCGCAAATTCAAAAGCAGTGGCACCAGGTTTCGGGTTCCACGATAGAATAAAAATAATCTTGTCATTCAATCTGAAGGTAAGACCCTTTCCATGTTCTTTCTTTGATGCGTTTTCTTTCCTGTCATAGGCTCATTGTCAATAAGTTGGCTGTAGTAGAAAAAATCCACTTTGGTGCTCCCATATTGCCGCAAATAACGATAATGAACAGTATGCTGTCTTTTGCCATATAGGATGCTATTCAAATTCCAGCTAGTGACAAGAAACAATTGCTACTATATCAACTGTGACTGTTTCAAACTTTAATGTACCTCCTGGGGAACTTGAAAGTGCATTTTTTTTCTTCTTCCAGAGAGGTACATTGTGAATTTCTCTGACCAGATTATGTTACAGAAAACTCAACTGAGTTTAGTGACAGACAAAACAAACAAAAAAAGGACTATTAAAGTGTAAAGCATAATTTTCATTTTTGTGGCAATAACACAGTGTGTCAACTGTTGTCTTTAACATGTTAAAATGTCTTCCTGGAGCAGTTTGCTACCCCATTTCTCTCTAGTACAGGATGCTACTGACATAAAGCAGACACTAGCACTGAATCAGGAATTTACTAAGATGCTCATTTATACACAGTTAAGGAAGGTTTAGTTCAGGGAGGGTAAATATGAGCAAATAGATGCTGTATCAAATCTTGGATTAAAGTGGCCAGATAGAGAGGAAGAGCAGTGGGAACAGATACATGAGGAGTGTCTAGGAGAAAAAAAGGTTGAGGAAGCTGACCAGAGACAGAGCAAGGGGAAGTCCATAAACCTTGGAGAGGATATTGCACTTAATTTTCATTGGCCACAGGGGGCCTCAGGCACTGGAAAGAGGAAGCCACTGACCACTGACAGCATCGCTCTGGCACTCTTTCTACATTCATTATCCCAATTCAATATCCTTCCCAAGCTATTTATTTTTTAAAGATTTTATTTATCTATTTTTAGAGAGAGGAAGAGAGGGAGAAAGAGAGGGAGAGACACATCAACATGTGGTTGCTCTCAAGCACCCTCCACTCTGGATCTAGTCTGCAACCCAGTCATGTGCCCTGACTGGGAATTGAACTGGCAACCTTCTGGTTCACAGATCAGCACTCAGTCCACTGAGCCATACCAGCCAGGGCCCAAGCTATTTATTAGGAACCCTATATGTATGGTGTCCTGGCAGCACAGTTCATGGCAGAGAAAGGGAATCATTTTTATTGTCCCTGTCCCCTTCTAGTGGGTTAGGAACAGCCACCTGGAGCACAGTGTTCATGAAGAGTCTGACAGTATATCTGAGATCAACAGGAAATGCATGTCCTGCCTCCTTTACAGCTATGTTGGTGAGGATTACATGAGATAACCTATCTGAAGAGCTCAACATAAGGCCTAGCACAAAGTAAACTGTGTGAATAAGATGTCGTTCAGTAGAAAGTGTTACAAACTCAAACCAAACATATTGCAAGAATAAAGTAAACTGACTGCTTTGTTAATGGAAAGGTTAATGGAAAGCTGGGGTGTCAAGGTCATTTTCACCGGTGGCCATATCAGCCTCGTGCCTTCCAAGGGCCAAATGTAATTTCAACTCCTTAACAGTTAAGGAGTAGTTTACATTTCTACAGTCCTAAAATTACATTCAGCCCTTGGAAGGCACCACGAGGCTGATGTGGCCCCCTGTGAAAATGAGTTTGACACCCTGGTCTACAAGTTAGGGATGCTTCAAAATTTGAACCAAAGGTTCATCAGTAGCTCTTTTGCTCTGTAATTATCTCTGCTCTGTTCTCATACATGGGTCAGATTCTTCCACAAACTAGTAGAAAAATAGCTCCAGCAATTCCAGGACTCACATCCGTACATCAGATGCTCAACCCAGCAGCCCATACTGAAGTGAGCTTCTATAGCACAAATGGAGAATCAAGTAAGAGTATGGATTACAGCGGGTTCTGTAGATTCTAAGACAAGACATGTTGATTTTATAACTTTATTAATTCTTTAACCAGCCTTCTCTTTTAGTTCATGGGACAGACAATTGTCAATCAAATGGTTATGGCAGCATTTTTAAAAGTGGGCAAAAAAACAGTAGAAGGAATATCCTAAGTGATAGGACATCATGTCCTCTTTATGCCTTTCAACCTTGAGTGCTGCTGAAGGAAAGAAGTGATGTGGTTTTGTTTTATAATTAAAAGAAAGCAAAAATTTACCTCCAGCATGACATTAAGGCTCTTAACATATAAACATGAAGGATAATCTATTTTTACTTTATCATTTTTAAAAGATTTTATTTATTTACCTTTAGAGGGGAATGGAAGGAGAGAGGGAGAGAAATATCAATGTATGGTTGCCTCTTGTGTGTCCCCTGCTGGGAACTGGCCTGCAACCCAGGCATGTGCCCTGACTGGGAATCGAACCATGATCCTTTGGTTCACAGGCCCACACTCAATCCACTGAGCTACACCAGCCAGGCTATTTTATCACTTTATACACGGAGAAAATAAGGTCCATGTTCCCTACCTCATCTATAACCAATGATCTTTCTACAATAATTACCTCAACTCGGTATACTCCAACAGATATTCTGTCAGCATCCTACAAGTGTAGAGTGCTGCACGAGACCCAGGGCTTTCAGGCAGCTTACCATCAGTTTCTGTTTCTTTCTTTTTCTCTGTTTTCCTAGCATCTGGTACAATCACTAACACACAAGTGATACACGTTGTTTGAAACAATGAACTGAGGTGTGAGGCATTTGCACAGCTAATGGTATGAGAAGAGAAATTGTCAACTGCACCCACATGTTCTCCTTTACTTACTGCATCCTAACTAATACAACTGGAAATAGCACATCATCTCCTTTTGTCAACAAATATAATTTAGCTAGAGCTAGCTAATTATCCAAAAGAAAAGAAAGCTGTTAGAGAAGCAGATTTTAGGAACACACTGAAAGAAAGGGAGCTTGTGTCACGATGTAATTTATCACCCTGGGTGAGGATGGCAAAAGACACATTTAAAAAAGGCTTAAAAGCTTTGAACAACATATATGCAGATGCTTTAAGAATAGGGGGAAACTTCCACAACACACCTTATATTTTAAGTATGCATGTAATGGTGTTAACATTTTATTTTGATGGTTAATTGTATAACATTAAAAGTTGTACACAGTATAGTATACACACAAACATAGACAGTAAGATAAAAAGTATAGACATTAAAGGTCTGCTCTTTCCGTGCCTTTATTATGATGCTCACCAGTATGCTATTCCAATCTCAACAGATATCCATGAGGCTTTTAATATCATCAACATGAGTGGTCACAATGGCTCTTTCAAATCCATTATCTCTAATATCAAAGAGTTTTTCATCTCTACTCCTTCATAGCTGAGTAACCTCACAAGGAAACTTCTGATTTTCTTTCTTGACTATGATTTGACTGATGGGTCACATTAGAGGAGTACAATCTTAGCAGTTTTTCAATGTCAACTGGCAGGCATCTTGGTTATCAACCCACTAACTTCAGATACTGTTATAAACAAAATGTCTGTGTCCTTCCAAAGTACCAAAGTATCTATGTGGAAGTTCTAACCTCCAAAGGGAAGATACTTACAGGTGGGGCCTTTAGGAAGGGGGGCTCTCATGATGGGATTACTGTCCTTATAGGAATAGGAGGGGGGAACGCAGCTCACTGTCTATGCTTCCCTGATCCCAGCATTGGAGGGGGCAGGTGAGAGGGAAACTCTCTGCAAAGCAGAACAAAGGCTCTCCGTAGAAACCGTATATGCAGGCACCTTGCTCTTGAAATTCCCAGCTCCCAGAACTGTGGGAAACAAAATCTTGTTGTTTAAGACACTCAGTTTGTGGTATGTAGTTATGGTAGCCCACTCTGACCAAGACAGCTAAACAACTGGCAGTTTCATCTGAGAGGCATATGCCTGTAAGTTTGGTCATAAATAAATGTATGTCTGCTTGCAGGAGATGTCTTAGTTTTCACAGAATTTTGCACAAAATCTTATAACTGCAAAATACTAGTACATGATGGTTAAAATGGCCTCGAATTGCACATAGTGTGGACAACTTGGCTATAATCAAATATAATCTACCCAGCAGGGGAGATCCAATTTTATTTAATCTAAGGCAGCAGTTTTTAGTTTTTGAATCATTGAGTTTTGTTTTTCAACCACAATGCATTTGGAGCTCCAACATTAAAGTGGAGTCCTGCTACCCTAAACCCTTTACAGACGAGGAAACTACCAAACAGGCTAAGATTTATTTAATTCCACACAGTCGGTAACTGGCAAAGCCCAGCCATAAAGTCAGTTCATTCTATTATAAGATGTAGGTTTTACTCCCACTTAGGCCACTTAAGCAAGCCACTTAAATGCTCTGAGTCTCAGTATTCACAATTTGTGGAATGATGATAATAAGTTATTTACTTCAGAATGTCTATTTGTAAGGATTACATAAAGTACTCTATGTGAATAGTTCTAATAAACTGAAATGTGCTGTACAGGAATTACTTATCATCACCATCGCCATTTCCTGACACTAAACACAGTGTTTTTGATACCTCGTATGTAGCTTTTTATATTATTTTGCAGCAGTACAGTCATTTATTCAAACAATATCTTCCATAAAATCCCATGAAATAAACCAGAGGGAAATGGAATTGTTCTGATTGAAGTATGAATAGGGCTCAGGTATTCTCTTGCCCTTTGCCTTCGTCCCAAGAGACCTGGAAGGATTCAGCAAAATCTAAAGGATACAGCAAACACAGTTACAAAATAATGTGACCCTGTATCTTCTTTTTGACAGATGGCAAATATATTTACTTCTCTCTGCATTTCATCTCAGGTCTTATGAAATGTAAGTAGGTTAAAGATTGTTTTTCTACCTCCAAAAATCAGCAGAAATAACTGAGACGGTCTCAGATGGAATAGGTCAAACTGCACAAAACAAGGTTAACAGGATAGATCTATTAAGTTTGAGCCATCAATAGTCAAAGATTTCACACCCCCAACCCAACCCACACACCAGCCTTGTGAATCACTTTCTACATAGTCATTAGGCCCCATGAAATCTGGTGTATACCATTCAAATGTTCCAGTAGCACAAACAGCAGCAAAAGACTTTGTATGTATTGACCAGGAAGGTGCGATGCAAATAGAGGAATACTGTTATCACCATTGATGTTCATTGGATATTTGATTTCATTGAATCCTGAAACTGACCTTATGGAGAAACTAGAACCTCCATTTTAGAGATAATGTGAAAAAGCCTCAGAGAAGTTAGCTGGCTTTTCAAGCAAGAGAGCACATCTTCAAAATTAGCTCTATCAGGCAAGTTGCAGTATAATCCCATCAGAGATGCAACCATGGCAATGACCAAGGAGCTCTTACAGATGGATTTATCTGCACTGCTAGGTATTGAAGAGAAGGCAGCAGGCAAGGAGATGAAAGAGGCATATATGTAGAAGGCCCTCTCCTGCCATCCAGACAAAAATCCAGATAATCTCAGAGCAGAACTCTTCTACCAACTTTCTCAGGCCTTGCAGGTACTAACCGACGCTGCATCCAGGGCTGTGTATCACAAGGTCAGGAAAGCCAAGAAGCATACAGCAAAGAGGACCCAGAAACTAGATGAGAGAAGGAAGAAAGTAAAGCTGGCTACCCTACAGATGTCCTCCTCTGGCTTTTTAAAAAGTATGGAGAGATGCTCAACCTGGTGTTTTCCAGAAAGAAAACGGACACCACCGGGGTGGAGTTTGCAACCATCAAGGCTGTGGAACTGGCTGTCCAGAATGAAGTGGGCCTGGGTGATAACCCTCTGAAGATTTCATGGTTGGAGGGACAAGGACAGCCTCAGCCATCCAAGACTGTCACAGTGCTCAGTGGTGTCCCAGAAGGACTATGAAAGATTCCTCATGGTGTGCATGTGCCAAGCAGCTGAGCCACAGCAGCTGATTACCCAAAAGCAGCAGATGAACAAGGTGGGGCAGCCCAGGTAGCTTCAGCCCTGCCACCCTGCAACTTTTTTCTTAAACATCACCAATAAACTTCAGAAAGAATTACCTCTATCAAATTCCAAAGTTCTTGTTCCACTAAAGCCCAAAGCCACAAGGAAAATTCATTAATTCATCCAACAAAAATTATCCATTGCCACTGTGTTCGAGGCAGTGTGTAAAAATGAAATAAATGATTGAGGTTACACTCTGGAAAAATTCCAGAATAAAAATAACACACAGGCAAGTTTATCCATAATCCAATGATTCAAGATTGACTGAGAAAGGTATTTTTATGAGAGCAATTATTTACTTGAGTCACACTTCTTTTTTAATCTTCATTCTCAAAAGTCATATGTTCTACAGTTATATTTGAGGAATCAAATGCTACCATGGTTAACAAATATAACAGCTTACAGGTTTAGATAATCTTGATAGAACTCCATGCATTTAAAAGCCCTAGTTACAAATCTGTGTCTAGAAATTAACTTAATTATATATGTTTGTGCATACACATATGAATATATAACCTTGACATGTCCAATAACTTATACAATCACAGATAGATAGATGTTGATAGAAAAATGTGTACTACCTCTTCCTTCATCCCAGTCTAAATTTTGAAGTTCTTGGCAACTCCTGTTTATGTCTTTTGATATATGGAGTTACACCTATCCAGATATTTCCATATTTTACCAAAGATGAATATTTTTCCTTGTTTGGAGGTAGTTCCAAAGATTAGGAAGGATCTAAGCTGATTAAAGCTACCACTGTTGCCCTGGCTGGTGTAGCTCACTGGATTGAGCACGGGCCTGCGAACCAAACAACTGTGGTTCAATTCCCAGTCAGGGCACATGCCTGGGTTGCAAGTCAGTTCCCAGCAGGGGATGCACAAGAGGCAACCTTACATTGATATTTCTCTTCCTCTCTTCTTCCCTCCCCTCTAAAGATAAATAAATAAAATCTATAAATAAATAAATAAATAAATAAAATTTAAAAAGCTAGCACTATTACCTCAGTTATTATTGATAAATCCATGTTACATGTAAATATCAATAATAGTGATCCACATTTTGTTAGAATATTTTTTATCCTTTCAAAAAAAGATAAACTCAAGTGATCTCAGTTTTCACTACAATTTGAAAAAATATTAGCAGACAGAAAAATAGAATACAAAAGTCACCTTCTTAAATGAAAAGCTGTACTGTTATGCTCTTTGCACTATGGGAACTTGACATTCTTGTCAGACTGAGTCTCCTCTGATGGCTGTGTACAGGCTTTGACTTCTAGCTACTTTGAGATCTGTAGCATCACCACTTCTGAACTTGGAAAATAGGCACTTTTTTTTTAACATTTTGTGATTTCATCGTGAATCAGAACCTCAAAGATATCTCAATTATCCCATATCAGTTTTTTAATTCTGAAAATGAAAATAAAGCATGCATGTTTTTAGAAAATAGAAAAAGGAGACAAGAACAATCACTATTTATATTCTCTTAAGTCTAATTTCTTGGTGAATTCTACTTATTGCTGACCAATCATTTCTCTAATCACCTCTCCACATCTCCTGTCTTCTATCTATCTTATATCTCTCAATGAAATGTACTAGTACTTGGTTAAAATAATTTATGCTTTGGGAAATGGTACAATACGCCAACCATGAAAGAACAATTGTCCTTCTATTTCCAAATACTATCTTGCCACTAAATACATATTGTCTATTTCTCAGAATTCCAGAATATTTACCACCTGCCATTCTGAGTTCAGTATTTTTCTCATCTTAAACATGAAATCTAAATAAATGCTTAAAAGGAAAGAAGGAAATGGCAAAAGGAAAGGAAAGCTGGCTTGATAAACAAAGCTGAACTGTATCTAAATACTGGCTGAGTATTTGCCATTTATATATTGTTAAACATTTTACATTATATTTTAAGCAGAAATTTGAGACACAGAGAAATTGTGGTTGCTACCACCCTTTCCTGTTTTCTCATGTGCTCAGCAGAGCAAATTAAAATTTCTGAAAGAGCTATACATTCTCTAGCTTCCCCACTGATTTTTTTAGTATATTTTATTGACTATGCTATTACAGTTGTCCCATTTTTTCTCCCCTTTATCCCCCTCTGCTTTGCACTCCCCTCATGGGAATCCCCCCTACTTACTTTATGTCCATGGGTCATACATATAAGGTCTTTGGCTTCTCCATTTCCTATACTCTTCTTAATACCCTCCTGTCAATTTTTGTGTTTACCAATTATGCTTCTTATTCCCTGGACCTTTTCCTCCATTCTCACCCCTCCTTGCTGATAACCTTCCATGTGATCTCCATTTCTGTGATTCTGTTCCTGTTCTAGTTGTTTGCTCAGTTTGTTTTTGTTTTTGTTTTTATTTTGGTTGTTGACAGTTGCGAGTTCATTATCATTTTACTGTTCACTTCTTTATCTTTTTCTTTTTCTTAGATAAGACCCTCGAACATTTCATATAACTAGGGCTTGATGATGATGAACTCCTTTAACTTGACCTTGTCTGGGAAGCACTTTATCCACCCTTCCATTCTAAATGATAGCTTTGCTGGATAGAGTAATCTTGGATGTAGGTCCTTGTCTCTCATGATTTTGAATACTTCTTTTCAGCTCCTTCTTGCCTGTAAGGTTTCTTTTGAGAAATCAGCTGATAGCCTTATGGGAACTCCTAGGTAATCCTCTTCTTTTCCCTTGCTGCTTTTAAGACTCTCCTTATGTATAATCTTGAGTAATTTAAATATGAAGCATCTTGGTGTGTTCCTGCTTGGGTCCAATTTCTTTGGGACTCTCTGAGGTTCCTGGACTTCCTGGAAGTCTATTTCCTTTGCCAGGTTGGGGAAGTTCTCCTTCATTATTTTTTCAAATAAGTTTTTGATTTCTTGCTCTTCCTCTTCTCCTTCTGGCACCCCTATGATTTAGATGTTGGAATGTTTAAAGTTGCCCCAGAAGTTCCTAAGCCTCTTCATTCTGTTTCTTCATTCTGTTCTGGTTGAATGTTTATTTCTTCCTTCTGCTCCAAACCATTGATTTGAGTCCCAGTTTCCTTCCCTTCATTGCTGGTTCCCTTTATTTCACTTTTCACAGCCTTCACTTTTTCCTCTGTTTTGCAACCATACTCAACCAATTCTGTAGCATCCTGATTACCAGTGTTTTGAATTGTGCATCTGATAAGTTGGCTATCTCTCCATCATTTAGTTGTATTTTTTATGGAGCTTTGATATGTTCTTTCATTTGGGCCATATTTGTTTGTGTTGGTGAACCTGTTACATAGTAAGTGGCGGAGCCTTAAGTATTAGCCAGGGCGGTGTAATCCACCTCAGTGTGTTGTGACACTGTACATGGGGGAGGGGTCCGAGAGGGAACAATTGCACTTGCTTGGCTCTGGCCTGGCTTTCAGTCACTTCCCCCTCTACGCACAAACAAATTGGACCCTTCTGGTGGCGATTCCTGTGTGGGTGGGCTTGTGTACGTTCTAGGACCCTGTGGGCCTCTCCAACAAACTCTGCTGTGAGGCTGGGAGTTTCTCCCACTGCTGCCTCAACCCCCACAGGTGTTTTCAGTCAGAGGTTTTGAGGCTCTATTTCCCCACACTGAAACCCTGGGTTGCCCGATGTGTTTTGTTCCTCGTTTGTTCCTCCCAGTTTATGCATTCACAAATAGGAGACAACCCACTCTAACAGTTGCTGCCTTGCCCACCACTCCTCCATCCTTTGTTTTGCTCTGTGTCCTCTCTGCCCTGGCCCTCTTGTAAGTCTGGATGAATGTTTCTTCTTTAACTTCTTGGTTGTCAGACTTCCATTCAGTTCGATTTTCTGGAAGTTCTGGTTGTCTTTTGTTTTTAAATTAACTGTTGTCCTTCTTTTAGTTGTGTGAGGGGACAATGCATATCTACCTATGCCTTCATCTTGTCTGGGAGTTCTTCCCTGATGCTTTAGTTCTCTTTTTCTCTGTGCTGGAATGCTCATATCACATGCTTCATACCGCATATTTTATCTTCCTGACTTTTATTGATTCTTCAAAAGTCTACTCAGTTACCACATCCTCCATAAAGCCCATCTTTATCCCAAACTCACACAAGTTGAGTCAGGTGTATGTACAGCACACGGAGAATCACTCAATGACTATGCTACATTAAACATTTCTCTTTCTGTATTGGAATTCACCCCTTGATCATGAGCCCCTTGAGCTATATATTCCCAGTACCTCACGTAAAGCATGGCTGAAAGAAGGAGCTCAGCAAATATTGGCCAAATGAATGAAGGAGGGGTAGCTGAAGAAAGCACCATAAGCACAGGAAAATGGAAAACATGCAGTACAGTGTTTCATTTTATATTCACAATATCTATGTAGTGTAAGCCAGACAGGTATGGTTGATACAACTTTACAAATGGGTAAATTTATCCTAACATGTCAAGTAGAAAGAGCCTTCTTTCTGTTATTTCCTTTTCTTTCTTTCTTTCTTCCTTCCTTTCTTCCTTACTTCCTTCCTAATTCATACTATAACAAAGATAACAATGATGAGGCAAAAAAAGAAAAATATGTTCAAAGTTGCTGAATTTTAAAGGTTCTGCTGTTTCATACTTACCTTTTGGAAGAGATAACTAACTCCTTTTTTAAAAACAAGAAAGGCTGGGCTTGGAAATAGAGACTGAAGTCAGTGATTGTCATGAAGACCGTAATGATCAAACTGCAAAGGTCTGAAGCCGCATCATGGAGTAATGGCAAGATATGTACTTTGGAGTCAGATAGTCATGAATTCATATGTTGATATTGTTATTATTTAGTTAGACAAAGTTCAGCTAGTCCCTTAAAGTCCTTCAGTTCAAGTTTGTCACTGTAAAATGGACAAATACAACCAATCTAACTGGGATGTTGTGAGGATTAAATGAGATAATATATGGAAAGGATCTGGTCCCATGAGGCATGCCTAAGAAGTGCTCCACCAATGTTAAGTCTTTTTTAAAGTTTCAGATATGGGGACTACCATAACATCTTACAAAGCATTTGAACATATCTACTGAGGTAAATTTAGTCTAAATGGAAATGTTTTTAAAATGTTTCTTTCTGGTGTTTTTCACGGACAGAGAAAGAGAGAAATCCATACAAGATGCTTCTAAAAGCACCCAAAGCAAAGAAGAAAAAAGAGGAAATATATAAGGTGAACTAATTACATTTTACATCACATCTTTTTTCTTTTGAAAACTGACATTGTCGTTAGCGTTTTTCAGGAATGACACCACTGTAATGAGTGGGAAATGACATTTGGAGGCTTGGAATAAATTTCAATTACTTTCTGAAAACACGTTAAAAATTAGTATTTTAAAATAATAATACCTGGGCCTGTCCTGAGACATGCTGATTTAACAAGGATGGGGCAGAGCCTGTGCACCAGAATTTTTTACAAGCCCCAGGGAGAGTCTAATGTACAGCCAGAAGGGAGAACCAGTGCTCTAGGCATCTCTGAGCAGTAGAAATGATGCGAACATCATCTGTCCTTTTGTTACTGACACTTGACAATTGTTTCTAGGCTGGGCATAGGAGTTTGATGTCTCCTACTTCTCTGCTGGGGACAGCAATTCCCCACAAGTGACGATCATTATGCTCCTGGGCATAATGGACTATACCACCACTATAACACACTATAAGTTCCTGGCAATGCCTCAATCAGAAAACTACATTTGTAAAACTGTCAGTGTTTGTGCTAGAAATTTGATGTCTGTCTAGTGGGAGCAATGAATCAAGGAAGTGCATCAAACACAGCTGTGACTCTTCAGGTCTTCAGCACAGATGGGTGGACTCGAGCAACTGCCATTATATATTTTGAAGGAAAAATTCCAAGTCAATCAATAGGATGTGGGAGAATTAAAATTTGAATATTGAATTTAATGGGGTAAATTCTTTTTTTTTTTACAGCAAAGTATGGCAAATATTTTTATTAAGGTCTAGATAGTAAATATTTTGGATTTTGTGGGTCATAAACCTGTCTCAAAACTACTCACATCCATCCATTATGGTGAGGAAGAAGCCATAGACAATGTGTAAACAAATAAGCATAGATATCTTCCAATAAAATTTTGTTTACAAAAACAAGTAGTTGGCTGAATTTGATCCATGGGCAATATAGTGAATCCCTCCTTATATGTGGAGAATATATTCCAAGATTCCCAATAGAAGCTTAAAACCACAGATAGTGGTGAATCTTATATATACTATTATCCTTATATATACGCACACATTATAGCTTGTTTCTCTTAGGCATGTCTGACTTGCCAGCATCACTACTCTTATGCTTTGGAGCACTGTAGAGTAAAGTAAGCATTATTTGAACACAAGCCCTGCGATTCCTCAAAAGTCAATGGGATAAACGAGATGGATACTAAGTCACTAACCAGCAGGTAGAGTATACTGGGTGGGATGGACCAGGATGGCACAAGAAATAAAACTTGCAAATTGTTAAAAAAAATACAAATTGTATATTTCTGGAATTTTTGTTTAATTTAGAATGGAATTCTAAATTGCCCATGGGTAACTGAAACTGTAGCAAGGAAAATCAAAGACAACAGGTGACTACCATAATTTAGTAACCCGTGGTTTATAGGTTGTGATTATTATGATCCTAACATTGTTCACATGTGAAAGGGAGTCATGTAATGCTTTAAATAATCACAATGAAAGTGATAAAAGATTGATATGTATAGGAAAGGACATTTAGCAAGGCTGGTATGATTAATATCTGTGAACAGGATGGTACTAACATTTATGAGATGCTACAGGCTGATTTATACCCTCTGGGCAGGTGGAGTACTTGAAGCTATTTTTAGAATGAAGTGAGTACAATCCTACTGGAATTTGCTGGGGATATTTTCTAAGGTTTTATTTATTTACTTTTAGAGAGAAGGTAAGGGAGGGAGAAAGAGAGAGAGAGAAACATCAATCTGTGGCTGCCTGTCACACACCCCCTACTGGTGACCTGGCCTGCAACTCAGGTATATGCACTGACTGGGAATCAAACTGGTGACCCTTTGGTTCATAGGCCAGCACTCAATCTACTGAGCCACATCAGCCAGGGCTTCCAAGGATATTAATTACTCTGGATCACCAGGGAGCAACCAGAAAACAGGTGCCTACAAAAAGACTCTTTAATTCACTTTCCTATTGAAAATTTCCTAATACCTAAAGTGTGAAAGGAGAAAATGAGGGGTAAAGTAGAAGCTAGGAATTATTTTCTGCTTCTATGCCTAAAATATATGAAGTTAATCCACAAAGTACCCAGCCATGCACTATGAAGAATTTATTGAAAAATATACATGACACAAGAAACAAGAAACATTGTACACAATAACCTAAACAGCTAGTAATCAGTAGCATCACCTGCATCTCCGTGTTCTATATTCTAAATGCCTCTCTCACATAGTAGGATGGGAATTATCAAATAAAATTCAAAGCTGTGCCAGGAAAATAAAAAAGTGTTCAATACACATGTGTTGAAGGAAGGAACAGCAGAATAATGATTATATTCTGAATAGATATACCACTTAAGTCTACCCTGAACCCCATGACAAATATTATCTAAAGTAGTTTCTCAACCTGCTTTGGTCAACTGAACAAATCTAAGGGAAATGACTATGTGCTATAAAGACTCTCAATAATGTCATGCTTCACCAGGAACGACAGGATGGTGAGTGACCCAGGCTGTATAAGAAAATAATGATAAATTTGTTGGAAGAGCTAGTATTCAGTCAGGACCAGGGACTAACGAGCCCAACTAAGCAAATTTGAAGGGCAAGTAGAAAACAGTATAGAGTTCTGTCCTGGTATTTCGAGTCACTGCTCTACTCTTTGCCAAGAATGTAGAGGAGTAGTGACAATGGATCAAATTAGTGAACTTCCTGAGAGAAGCAAGGCTAGAGTTGACTCTGGAGACTGTCAACTTTTCCAGAACACTTTTAATTCAGCAACCACTGAGTACTGATTAGACGCAGATGCTGTCATACATGCTGATAATATGCTCAGTATGAGACAGTAAATGAACACACATGATGACTGTAGATCATGAAAAGTGTTTCAAACCAACAAAACTCAATGAAGGAGAGACACTGGATGGGCCAGATTTTGCATTAGGTGATCTGAGAAAGCCTCCCAAGTGATGACATTTCAGCTTAGACCAGAATCTTGGTCAGAGGGAACAAACACAATGAGTAAGGGTATTGAGGTTCTGTGACGGGGTAAGTGACAGAGCAGTTAGAAGATACGAATGAAAGGTGGGAGTTCATTCATTTATTCAGTAAATACCTATTATAGAATGCTTACAGTATGTTAAACAGTGTCCTAGGTTCTATGAACACAGCAGTGAAGGCAACCAAGTTCTAAATCTTACTGACTTTCATCCTAGTGTGTCAAGCAAGCAATAGTCAGGAAAGAAACACATCTAGTATCAGTCAGATGCTGAGAGTTATGTGAAGTCATTTCTTTCACATGGCATGAGTCATAGAGGGTAATTGGAGGGTATTATTTCTATAAGGTGTGTGCAAAAATGCTCTCACACATGGTGACATTTAAGTAATATGTGTATGTACTGAAGAAGCAACTGATATTTATCTGAAGTAACAGCTTTCCAGGGTGGACAGAACAGCGAGTACAAACATTCTGAGGAGGGAGTGTGCTTGGCATATTCAAGGAACAGCTAGGGGGCCTGGCCTGGCAGCTGGATCAGAATGAAGTAGAGGGAGAGAGTAGAGGAAGAGGAAGATAGGCAGAAATATCATCATGCAGGGCTTCCAGAACAGGGAACGATTATTGGCTCTAAGTAAGATGGGGAGTGATTGCACAATTTTGTTTGGAGGATATGATTTGGCTTATATTTTAAAAGGGTCACTCAGGAGGCTATGTGGAGAATAGCCTGAACTGAAGAAAGAAGGGAACCAGGGAACGCAGAGAGCTAGTGCAAGAATTCTGGGGATGGTGACTCGGGCAAGATGATAGTGGTGAAGGAGTTCAGAAATAGTCTGGTTCTGGATATATTTTGAAGAACGAGCTAACAAGATTTGCTGATAGATTGCATGTGAGGGTGAAAAAGATGGCACAAAGACAGCAGAGCATTTTGATCTGTCTGAGGACAAGGTAGAATGGGTGTTATCATCTGGGGAGATAGTATTACAAGACAACCGGTTTCCAGACAGTGTTCAGGGACCCTCTTATGGAAAGCAGGGAAGACAATAAAATCATCGAAGAAACCTGAAAAGCAGTGACCACAGAGGTAAGAGTAGAAGCAACAGAGTGGTATCCTGGAACATAATGGGAATATTTCAAAAGATTGGTGATTAGTTGTACCAAATACTATCCAGAGATTGAATAAGAAGAGGACTAAGGATTAAACACTGCATTTGGCAGAGAAAAAAAAGGGGGGAATACAGAAGTAGTTATAACTTCAGGAGCATGACCATAAGGGAATCTTTTTGTTTGGATTTCTGTTTGAAGAGAACATCCATGCTAACATGTCTGCCTGATAGGAATGATGCAATAGAGAGCTGAATAATTGATCATGCAGGAGAAAGAATTGCTGTAGACAATTACTGCACAGACAACAAGGGTTGGACTCTATTGCAAGGAAGACATTTGCTTGAAATCCTAGCAGGAAGTGAATTGATTGGATGGGGGGCAGGGCAGGGCAGATGGATAAGTATGTAGATAGTTTGACAGGTTTGATGAGAAAAGCATGTAGCATTTCTCTTTTGATTGTTCTTCTTTTCTCAGTGAACTAGTAATTATGTTCATCAGGTAAAAATCTAAAAGATTAAAAGTAGAGAAGGTGCAAGTATTTTTCTCACATTCTGTAGATTGCTTTTTCACATTGTTGATTTTTCCTTTTGCTGAGCAGAAGCTTTTAGTCTGATGTGGTCTTACTTATTAATTTTTGGTGTTGCATCCAAAAAACTGTTGCCAAGAATAAAAATGTCAAGGTGCTTTTTCCCTATACGTTCATGTAGTACTTATATGGCATCAGGTCTTAAATGTTCAAGTCTTTAATTCATTTCAAGTTAATTTTAGTGACTGGTGTAAGATCTTAAATGTTTTCACCACAGAAGGGAAAAAGTGATTATGTGACATGATGCAGGTGGTAGCCAAAGCTGAGGTGGTCATTTTGCAATATATGTATTTCAAGTCAACACACTATACCCCTTCCACCTACACAATGTTATATGTCAATTATATCTCAACAAAACTGGGGGAAATTGTGTCAGAAAAATAGTAGGTGCTCAATAAATATTTGTGGAATGAATGGATGAGGGGAGAAAAAGGCTGGAGAAATGTGTGTAAAATAATGGTTGAGGATAGCATGTGGAAGCATTAAAGGTCCAGGAAAAATGCAGGAGGATTTCTAGACAGAGGGAAGGCCCCCTTGGGGATCCTTCCTTGGTGATAGCTGTGTACCCTCAGTTATATTTAACTGCTTGTGTGCAAGTGAAAAATGCATAGGAAAGTAAATTCAGTGATGACTAGAGTATTGACAGAAGTGATCACAAGCACTGGAATGAATTCTATTACTACCAAAAGGCAACATTTTCCTGGCTGGTGTGGCTCAGTGGATTGAATGCCAGCCTGTGAACCAAAGGGTTGCTGGTTCAATTCCCGGTCGGGGCACATGCTTGGGTTGCAGGTCAGGTCCCCAGGTGGGGGTGGGTGAGAGGCAACCACATATTGATGTTTCCCTCCTCTTTGCCCTTCCTTTCCCCTCTCTCTATTAATAAATAAATAAACAAAATAATTTTAAAAGGCAATATTTTGTCAACTATAAGTAATAAAAAACTCTCATGACTCTGATGACACTAGAGGATATCTTTGAAATACCAGGGGAAGATTATTTAAAACAAAAACATAATAAGGACAGGGCAGTGCAATGACCATTTGGAAACCAGGCTGCCCTCACCTCTGGAGATTGATGGAGGGAAGCCTGCAGAAGACATGGTGGTAAATTGGACTGCTGAATTCGACAATTCTTTTATTTTTCGATTCTGATTCCATTTGCAGGGAATAAGAACTGTACTATATCAAGTTTCAAGAAAAAAAAAACAGTTTACAGCTTTTGGCAGCTGAAGACTCTCTAATTGAAAGGAACACAACTAGATGTTCTGGGTACTATTCCAGGGGTAAACTGCAAACCTCTTTCTTCTCTGTGTGCTGATGAGTGCCAAACGTTAAGTACTTGGTCAGTGGTAGGTAGCAGGTCAAGGAGACCTCACTTTCGAATTCACTCCAGATCCGATCTCAGCATGAAAAACAACACTCTCACCTCAGCCATAGCTACAGCCACGGGGAATTGGAACAATCCCCAGTGAGGAAATGAGGGACATCTGGAACTCCCAGGGGAAAAGCCACTGTCATATAAGGAGCCTGGCAGAAGGACTGTGGCTACCTATGGAGATGGTATCTGCAGTGGATGACAATTACATGATTTTGGGTAAATTGTTATTAACAGCAGCATAGGATTTCAAGACTACAATGCCAGCCCTGAATTAAGGGAGGAAGTCGAGATATAAAGGAAAGGCCTTTGAGTAGTGAGGATAAGAGCTGAAATACACTAGAATTAAAGGTGCTAGAACGCCAAGGCTCAAAGCAATAGGAACAGCTAAATTGGCTGTCAGGAGTCTGTTCCTGGCCTTTGAAAACTATATGAAAATTTGGCAATTTGGTTGCAGCTAAGATTCTGGTGACACCTGAAGATTTCAAATCCATGAATAAAACATGTTGCTGCTGTAGAAAACACACTACCTTGCCAGACAAAATAAAACAGCTTATCTGAAAAACCAAAGAACTAGGCCTCCGAGTTTTTGAGGGCTTAAAACCAGAAAATCAGTATATTTGGAATTCATGATATGCAAAAGTGTAACAACTCAGGAATCAGAGGTCATATATGGTTGCACAGGTAGATAGATGTTGTCAGTTTCTGAGGTCAATTTACACAGATCTAGAAAAGCATTTTGATATGTGGCTACTTATATGACATAGTCCACTGAGCTAGTATATAAAAGTGTTCATCTTCCCTGGCTGGTGTAGCTCAGTGGATTGAGTGCTGACCTGCAAACCAAAGGACTGCTTGTTTGATTCCCAGTCAAGGCACAGTCCTGGGTTGTGGGCCAGGTCCTCAGCAGGAGGCACATGAGAGGCAACTATGCATTGATGTTTCTCTCCTCTCTTTTACCCTCCCTTCCCCTCTCTAAAAATAAATAAATAAAATCTTTAAAGCAAAAGTGTACATCTGACTCCTATAATTTGTAAATAAACCTGCAGTCTGACAAAATCAACTGAACTTTATTCAACGTACTGTAGACACTGTTGCCTAAGCAACCGTGAAGACATTGTATCATTTCTGCAGCATCCTACTATGACACCATAGGTGAGGCTACTGGATTAGTCCTGGGTGGCTGTTTTTTTCTGCAGTCTTTAATCTATTCCTGAAAAATGCCTATTGATCTCTCTTAGAACCATGTGATAGTGAGTGGGCTAGGGATTTCTTAAACTCAGAATGGAGTAATACTTTCTAAAAAAAAAACCGAAGATGCAGAGGAAGAAACATGCATTAAATTCTGTTCATTGATTCATGTGTCCAATGGGACTGCATTTGGTGATTACAATTAGCCATATGCTAAGCTAGCAGTTGATGAAGCCATGACCCTTGTCTTCAACAAGCTAGCAAAGGCACAAAGACAGAGCTGCAAGATAACTTATCACCCTCCAATTACATACCTTTTGCACTTGTTTATATTGCTAACAAATACTCATACTGATAATCTATTTCTAGCACTAAGTATTACTGGAGTCAAGACTTAAATAGATGACTCTTAACTATCTAATATTGTACTATCTTCTCATCATAACCGCAATAGGATTCATGGAGGCAAAACAATTGTCAGTAATGACTCAGTGCTGCCTAATACTGCAAGAAAGACATGGCTAAATAAACAAACAAACAATACCCAAATCATGGAGTGGTGTGATCATTGCATGTACAGTTTTTAAATGGCATCTCTTTAAAATCCAGGGCTAGCTAGGGCAGTTTTAGCTCTTAGTAGTGGGAGAATAGACTGAACAAGCCAACATTCTGTTTCTTAAGTCAAACAAATACCAACAGAAAACTGTATACCAAAATCATTTCACCTAAAGAAATAGAACTGTTGATTAAATTCTTATCTCTGAACATCCAGTCAGTTTAAGTTTTATGTCAAGCTACAAATTGTCATTGACATCTATCATCAACATAGAGCTTTTCAAACAAAAAGCCACTTTCCCTGGTGTGAATTCATCTCCTGCCTCTCAGCAAAGCTTCAAATGTTTTCAAATGTGCAATATTCAATGCCTCTCACAAACACTTTGGAACTCCCCAAAGAATTTCATTTGTTACGGCACCTAATATGAAGATGAATCAGATTTCCAAGCGAGTCTCGGAAACTCTCTTATGAAAATTGTGTCCAGTCAGCAGAATGAGACTGGATCCTTGCATATAATGAAAAGTCCACTCTTCCACTTGCAAAATGTACTGCATGCTAAAGCTATGAGCTGCATTAGTCAGTCAATCTAGCTGTAATTTTCTTATCCTTGGCTATAATAGGTGGGGCAGGGAGGGAAAATGAAGGAAAACTTCTAGAACTAAGACATGATTTTCCTTCAATAATTCTGCTTCTTCACCTCTAATCTTTCTGTTTGTCATTGGGTCACTTCGTGTATTCTGAACTTTCCCACAAGGACTGTTTTCACATTGTCCTTACTATTAAGTTTGACAACTTTTGAGAATCTCTTGCCCAAATGAAACCTTCAAGGCCAAATGGCAAGCAACATGGTGACTTCCTGCCCTCTTCCTACCAATAAATTATCCTTAAATTATATGACTAAGTAAAGAGTCATGTCTCAGGAAGCCACAATCTTCTCTAAATGTTCACATTTTAAATCCCTGATATTTGGCTTATAAAAATGCTTAGTGAAGAATATAAGATTTAGTTTTTATTCAAAATAAAGCAAAACCCTCTGTTTAGTGAATTATGTCAGATAAATGAAACAAAATCTAGTAAGTGTGTGCATCATGGAAATTATTGGCTTCCCAATAACCTGAAGGACGAATTCAGAGGAAGGAATGTTCACACTTCTTCCCATCCGAGTTGGGGAAAGAACTACCACACTGTGCTTGTGCCCTTTCCTCCAGCCCTTTCATAGCATCTCCCACACTGGGTAATGTGACTTCCATTAGTCAGTGGGATGCATCAATTATGATAGTTTTTACTATTGGGCACATTTCCTAGACCTTTACGGATTGGTCCCACTGGTTTCCTCTTTTAATTCATATCACATTACATTGGAAAGCATTTTTGATATCAACAAAAGAAGACGCTTACAGGCTGTGAAGATCTTAAGAAAACTCAGCTACTGATTTCAGTCAGTAAGTAGAAGTCAGTTAAGCCCCTTATGAGAAGGTATGAAGGTGGATAAACATAGCTGTGAAAACAGGTAAAGGTAATTCCAACGCTAGCATTGAAAAGATTATCCTTGTGACTATCTTCAATATACCCTCTTCCTCTAGCTAGCATACCTGTTTCTCTAAAGGGACTCATACAAATTACCAGCAATCATGGCTTAATGTTATCCTTATGAGGAAAATAATACAGATCAAAGGACCTCCCATACTGTACATATATTAACATGTTTGTTATTTAGGGACAAATATTCATGGTATGAATTGGCCCAATTCATTAGCAACATCACTTTTTAAAATTACTTTTATGGAATGTATTGGGGTAACATTGATTAATAACATTATATATGCTTCAGGTGTATAATTCCATAATATATCATCTGTATATTGTATTACATGTTCACCACCCAAAGTCAAGTCTCTTTCCATCACCATTTATCCTTCTTTACCTTCGTCTACCTGCCCAACCCACTTTCCCTCTGGTTATCAGCATACTATTGTCTGTGCCTATGAGTTTTTTTCCTTTGTTTAATTGCTTCACTTTTTTCAACCAGCCCCCAAACCTCTCCACCCTCTGCTATCTATCAGTCTGTTCTCATTACATGTGACTCTGTTTCTCTATTGTTTGTTTGGTAGTTTATTTTGTTCATGAGAGTCTACATATAAGTGAAAGTATATGCTATTTATGTTTTACTGACTGGCTTATTTCACCTAGCAGAATACTTACCAGGCCCATCCATGTTGTGAAAGGTAAGATTTCTTATTTTTTCAACCACTGGGTAGTATTTCATTATGTAGGTGTGCCACTATTTTTTTATCCACTCATCTACAGGTAGGCACTTCGGCTGTTTCCAGATCTTTGGTATTGCAAGTAATGCTACAATGAACATAGGGGTGCGTGTATTCTCTCAAATTCCTGATTCAGGCTTGTTCAAGTATATTCCTAGAACTGTAATAACTGGGTAATAAGGATGTTCCATTTGTAATATTCTCAGGTATCTCCATTCTGTTTTCCACAGTGGCTGTACGAATCTGAATTCCCACCAACAGTGCATGAGAACTCCCTTTTCTCCAAGTCAACATTCCTTGTTTGTTGTTCTATTGATGATACCATTTGGACAGGTGTGAGCAGATGTCTCTTGGTTTGGTGGTAATGAACTCCCTTTTAGCTTTTTCTTGTCTGAGAAGCTCTCTCTGTTGACTTTCACAGCCAGATGTTATTCCTTCCAGAATCTCAGTCACCATCTGTAGGAGCAGGGCCACCTCTTTTTGCCTCTCCTACCTTGCTATCATTCCAGATGTGGCTTCTGTACATTCTTAGTTATCAAGACTCTGTTCAGGTGGTCTACAGTTGTTTACTCATGTTGATAGCTCTATATTTTAGTTGAAATTCCACTTTGTCATGAGAAGAAGTGAGTGTAGTATCCACCTAATCTGCAACCATCTTGGCTCTCCACAATATCACTGTTTACCTTCCAATTCTCTTTCCTCAAATTTTCTTTTCAACCAGTGTTGCACTACTGGACACCAGATACAGAACTCACTTCACTCACCTGATACTCTCCCAGCCCAAACCAACTGCCTACATAATTTCCACCCCATGGAACCACACCCCTTTGCACCAGTATTTGTACAAATTCCCTGAATTCCTTTTGGAACTTAACTGGGTAAAGAGAGAAATAAAACTTACGTACCTACAGAGAGAAGTGGTGCTCATTCCCTCATCACTGATACAGCAACATCACCCTTCTCTACTGTTGGTCCTGGTAAAAGTTTCATGCCAAGAACAGACACTGTCAAGACTATGATAATGCCAATTAAATCTGTGTAGCACTTTATTATTATGAACATCTTTCATATTTGTATTTTATTTAATCTGCTAGGAACATGGATAAGTTCAGTCCCCTAGGTAATTTATTCTTCCCCACTTAAGACATTAACAAATACACATTTCAATATAAACTCATTATGACTGATGCCCTAAATTTTGGTAATGTCAGTTGGTATGGCCTCAGACACTTGGCTCAAGACCAATTTCCATTCAGAAAGGGTAGTTTGTCTCAGGAAGCAGTGAGTTCCTTGTCACTAGAAGCATTCAACTAATGGATGGTTCATTATTGACAGAGAAATTGCACAGGAATCACTTGCACTAGATATTGGCATGATTTAAATGATTTCTTTAGTCCCTTATATCTTTAAGCCCATGAAAGTAATTTGTCTACTTATTTAACCTATGGCCTATTATGAATCATCTATATGAATGGTGGCTAATCCAAAGGCCCACCTCTTAAGAAACATTTTCTTTGCCTATGGCACAGGTTGCAAACACAAGGCCCAAGAGCCAAACCTGGCTCTCCACCTTGTTTTATCTGGCCCGGCACCTTATTTCTACCTGGTGGCAGTGCTGAGATCCTTGCCCCTAGTTAAGGAGAAGTTACATTTATATATTCCTAAAGTTACATTTGGCCCTTTGAAAGCAACCACAGACTTATGTGGCCCCTGGTGAAAATGAGTTTGATGACCCTGACCTAGGATTTTGTTTCTAGGCTATATTATTGCTTTTTGAACATGTAACCATTCAAGAACTCCTTTCTGCACCTAGTATTTCAACTTTGGGTATAAACTGACCAATGTCACATATCCGTGTAACTTTCTGAATATACATAGCATGTTTTGCTCATCTCCACAACAAAATAGCTATGTTAGCCAAGACAAGACAAGTTGCAAAACCAATTTAGAATATATGAAACAAACACATGTATAATCTTTCAAATTTGCACTGTTTCTATAATAAAATTGTTGCCTTTCTTATACAGAAATGATGGGAAAAACCTTCCATCTGTCAAGATATGTGAGACTCCCAGCCCCTTTACTCACCAGTGTCTGAAGTGAGGACCACAGCACATTAGCCTTTCATCTCAGCAGCATAGGAAACCCTGAGGGTAAGTTAACCTACTTTCTAGGAGAGAATATATTTTAAGGGATGCTATATCAAGAGCTCTAAGTTCAGACAGAAGTGAACATGTGTGGTAAAATTACATCATCTAGATCTTTATCCCACCCCCTCATTCTTCACACTCAGGGGTATACCCCATATCATGTTGCTGCTAGAGTTTCCCTCATTCTGAATTCAGCCCTTCTGGCTACAGTCACAGCAGGATGGCACAAAATCTTCTACAGCGCATACTTGATCCATGATGAAATAATGCACTCTTCTTGAGCCTGACATAGAGAGTACATGCTTTGCTATTGCTGAACCCTCTCATTGAAGACAGTTCTCTCCACTTCACTTTTCTCCTATTGAACCAGGCACAGGAGGACAACAAGCAAGTCCACTGCATAAACTTTGGTATTCATCAAAATCACCTGGAACATTTATTAAAACACAGAGACTGAGAATCCACTTCAAAAGTTTTTGATTCAGTAGGTTTGGAGTGGTGCCTAATAACCAGCATGACTGAGAAGTTTTCAGATAATGATGATGATCATGATGATGATGATCATGATCATGATGGTCTAGAACATTCACTTTAAAAATAAATCACTGGAACCCTAGTACACTGTTGGTGGGAATGCAGACTGGTGCAACCACTATGGAAAACAGTATGGAATTTCCTCAAAAAAAAAAAACTAAAAATGGAACTGCCTTTTGACCCAGCAATTCCACTGGTAGGATTATACCCTATGAACCCTGAAACACCAATCTAAAAGAACCTATGTTCACAGCAGCACTATTTACAATAGCCAAGTGCTGGAAGCAACCCAAGTGCCCATCAGCAAATGAATGGATCAAAAAACTATGGTACATTTACCCAATGGAATTCTATGCAGCAGAGAGAAAGAAAGAGCTTTTACCCTTTGCCACAGCATGGATGGAACTGGAGAGCATTATGCTGAGTGAAATAAGCCAGTTGGTGAGGGACAAATACCATATGGTCTTACCTACAAGTGGAACCTAATCAACAAAACAAACAAGCAAGCAAACTACAACCAAAGACATTTAAATAGAAAACAGGCTAACAGTGACCAGAGGGAAGAGGGGAAGGGACTGTAGAGGAAAAGGGTAAAGGGTTTGCAGGAACAAGTATAAAAGACACATGGACAATAACAAGGGTGGTGGAAATAGGGGAGAGAGGTGGGGAGGGCTGGGGTGGCAGGGAGGGATAGGAGGAGAAGGCAGAAAACTGTACTTGAACAAAATGTTTAAAAAAATAAACTAAAGGAAAAATAAATCACTGGTATAAGAAGAAATTTAACAAGGTAATTAGATTATTGTCTTCCTAATTACTGACATCTCCAATTTCTATGAATGAAATTCTTGGAGCCAATTCATTTATTTTCTGAGTAAGAAAGTTCCCCTTTCCTCCTCCAACAGGGTGAGTCTCCACAAGGCCACTGACACGTGCTTTCCAGCATGCTACACTTTTTTCTCTTGTCTTACGCATATATACACTGGAAATGCAGAACAAGATCAGCTGCTCCTTAATAAGTTTAGAAGGATACATATTATTTTCCTGGGCTGCTGTAATAAAGTACAACTAACTTGGTGTTTTAAAAAACAAACTTTACTGTCTCACAGTTATGGAGCTTGGAAGCCATAGATCAAAGTGTTGGCAGGGTTGATTACTTGTGAAGTCTCCAAAAGAAAATGTGCTTTATGCCTCTCTCTTTGTTTCTCATAGTTTGCTGATGATATTGGCCATTCCTTGGCTTGTAGATGAATTACCGCATCTCTGCTTTCATGTTCACATGGTGATCCCCCTCTGTGAATGTCTGTATACAAACTTCCCTTTTTTATAAGGGCACCAAGCATATTGGATTAGGATTTACCCAACATCATCATCTTAACTGATTACATTGCAAAGGCCCAATTTCCAAATGTAATCTTCTGAGGTATAGGAGGTTAGGACCTCAACATGTAAATTTGGGAGTAGGGACACAATTAAATTCATAAGTTCCAGGCCCTGGTGTAAACCTGCCCATCTTTCTATAAATTATAAGTTGTTTGAAGATACTTTGTCCTCAGCTTTGGATCATAATCACCAGACTGGGGTTTCAGGGAATGCCCAGCTTCATAACCTATTAGGAATAAATGCATCGGGGCATGCAAGGCCTTACTGACAGCAGTCACAAATGCAGTCAACAACTAATTAAGCTAAAGAACAAAACGATGTCTCTTAGAATTCCCCTAGCCTTTATTGGTTGTTCATTTTTCCATATTATCTACCAAGTTATATTGTCAAAAATAACAATAACAAAAATAACACAAAAAAGTCATGCAAGAACATCTGTTGAATTTAAATTTTGTAAATTCATGTGAAGAAGAATGAATATCATTATAACAAGTATTCAGAGTCAAAGTCATCATGTCTTTTCTTTTTTTTTAAATTTTTATTTTAATTGTTATTCAAGTACAGTTTTCTGTCATTTACTCCCGTCCCAGTCCACCCCCCGCAGTGCTCCCCACCTCCCTCCCCTTTCCACCCCCCTTAGCTTTTGTCCATGTGTCCTTTATACTTGTTCCTATAATCCCCTCCCTTTTTCCCTGAAATTCCCTCCCCTCTCCCCTCTGGATACTGTCATCCCATTTTCTATTTCAATGTCTTTGGTTATATTTTGCTTGCTTGTTTGTTTTGTTGCTTAGGTTCCTGTTAAAGGTGAGATCATATGATATTTGTCTTTTACCGCCTGGCTTATTTCACTTAGCATAATGCTTTCCAGTTCCATCCATGCTGTTACATAGGGTAGGAGCTCCTTCTTTCTTCCTGCCACATACAATCCCATTGTGTATATGTACCATAGTTTTTTTGATCCATTCATTTACTGATGGGCACCTAGGTTGCTTCCAGCACTTGGCTATTGTAAATTGTGCTGCTATGAACATTAGGGTGCATAGGTTCTTTTGGAATGGTGTTTCAGGAGTCTTGGGATATAATCCTAGCAGTGGAATTGCTGGGTCAAAAGGCAGTTCCGTTTTTAGTTTTCTGATAAAATTCCATACTGTTTTCCATAGTGGTTGTACCAATCTGCAATCCCACCAGCAGTGAACTAGGGTCCCCTTTTCTCCACAACCTCTCCAAATTCATTATGTCTTTTCATTTATTCAAGACATCTTTTGTGTTCCTCTGAAAGTATTTGTAATTTTCTACAGTTAGATTCTGTAATATCTTGTTAAATTAATCTCTAAATATTTTATGTATACAATATAATAGAGATGATTTTGCTTTTGTTAACATGTATGGGAATCATCCCACATGTAGAATGCTGCTTCTTTTGGGCAAATGACTTGATAAGTCAAGGCAGAAACTTGGACTATTGGACTTTTTTATTGATAGGTACATGGGAATGTAGGCAGACATATCTGCTGTGCAATGAAACAGTGAAATAGGAACATATTTGTTTAAGAAAGAATAAGTGAGAACAAGGGACTGGTCAGGAAGGAATGGAGTCATGATTGGTAGGAAAAAGAACAATTGACCACAAAGGAGAAAAGTGGTATTTAATGGATACTTATTCCAGAATGTGGTTGTGTCCTCTAAGATGTCAAGATTGGATTAGACAAGCAAGACTCGGATATTAATGAAGATATTTATTTGAGAAATTTTGTTGCACCAGAAAAAGGAGAAACTGGGAAGAACATGGAAGAGAGAAAAAAGTGATTTGGAAAGTGTCAAAAATCTTTCCCAGGAACTTTCAAGAAAACATCTAGATTCTGAGTAATTTATTATCTCTAAGGAGCACTTGAGATGACAAATAAGAGTAATTGTTGATACTTTAAAACAGCATCTCTTCCTGCTTGGAAATAGTGAATGCAAGACATGATTTATTTTTTAAATTGCAAAATACAAGAAAGTGTATGTCTGGGACAACTTGGGTTTGTGAATCTATTTTTCATCTATAAGTTTTATGAGATACAAGTGTAGCTCTAAGTATGGTATTTCTAATGAATATTTTGTACAAACTGAGATGTGCCATTTAAGTAAAATCGAGCAAATTTTAAAAACAGCACAAAAAACTTCATTAGCCATGCAGAAGCTTTTTAGTTTTATATAGTTCCATTTGTTTATTTTTTCTATAATTTCCATTGCCCTAGGAGATATAACAGCAAAAATGTTGTTACATGGGATCTCTGAAAATTTCCTGCTTACATTTTCCTCTAAAACTTTTATGATATCACAACATCAAGTCTTTTATCCATTTTGAGTTTATTCTGGAGTCAGATGTCAGTTGGTGGTCTAGCTTTATATTTTTGCATGTATCAGTCCAGTCCTCCCAAAACCATTTACTGTTGAAATATGTAGAATATAGTGGGCCACATATAAAATATATTATTAAAATTAATTTCATTTATTTTTTACATTTTTAATGGAAAAACAAAGTATAGATGTGGTCGGCATTAAATTCCTATTAAAGAGGACTGGGCTCAAACATCTCTAAAGACATTTCCATCAACCTATGTGTTTCTCTCCTGTCTCATCACTCTGATTACCAGCCAAATGGAACCACCATTAGAAACTCTGTGTTTATCATTCTTTTATTTAAACAAATAATTTACACCTAGGAATATACCACTAATCAATATATTATTTTGTCTTGCTTCTTTTTAACCCCATAAAAATGGTGCCAAAATGTAACAAACAGGTATGAGGAAGTCAATAAATTCATAATGTCCTCAGTCCCAGCCATTCATTTTTATACGAATATTTCACATAGTTCCCTTCACACATACACACACGCACCCAAAATCTAAATGTATTGAGCAAAAAACAAACAAAAAAAAAACATGCCTCTGAAGATTGTGAAGTTATTTTAAACACATATAAAATTTTTAAATAATTAAGATATTTGTGAATTGAATAAAATTCTCACAGATATGTAATGTCCTTTCAAGTAAGTGTATATATTTTGTGATAAATGAATATACATTAAAATAAACTGTTACTGGAATAAGAACAGATTTTTTTCCTAAGTTTTGTTTTTACTCAACATGTCCCAAGCCACTAATGCAACTATTAACACATAGTCTGATTTTTTGATATTATAAACAGAACACACAGATTCACCACAAATATCTGAGATTCATTTTTGTCAATTAACATTGTGTCGTGAGAAAATGTAACCTGCAAGTACCATTTAATGTTAGGCAGTATAAATTAAATGAAAAAACTAAAAGCTCTTTATTGAACATTAAACTTATTATGTGAACTCTACTCTTTGTAAACTGGTAGATTTTATTGTTCACTATTCCATGCATAAAGTTTATGAAAGAATCAAAAAAGTATGTCCCTTAATTCTTGATGATGACAAGTCCTTTTGTGACATTTGATCCCATTCATCAATTGATTACCAAGAATGGGTGAAAAGTTGCAGATGTTCAGGGATAAGGAAAATGCTCCAAACTGTAATTGGCTTATCTGACTATGAAAGGAAAAGCAATATGCAAAGGTAGGCAAAAACACTTGATTAGAAATCAGGAGACCTGAAATCTAGCCTTGGCTCTGCTACATTATAGCCATAAAACTTTGTTTAAATGTCCTGTTCTCATCTATAATATAAAAGGATTACCCATTGTGTCCCTAAGGGCCTTTTCCCTTAGTATTCTCATATTATAAAGTAAGGTTTAGCATTTTATTACCTCAGCTAGTAAGGTCATAGTGATAGGAAAGATAGACTTATGGGATTGTTTTGACTTTTTTCAAGTAAACTTTTTGGTCACAAAAATCTTCGATTTACAGAAAAGTTGCAAAGAATAGAAAATTCTGATATAG
>PVKM010010984.1:0-34045 GCA_004027735.1 Carollia perspicillata
CAGAGAAGGGTTGGAAAATGGTCCTAATTCTCTCTCCTGGAAGCGTTTAGGACTTTCTAGTCAAGATTTTCTCCACCCTTCAGTCCTCCACCCTACCACACATGCAACCTTTGTCCATGTTTCTGAGGGGCTGGGAGGAATGGAGGTGCTCCCAAGGTTTGAACCTCACATCTCCACGGGGCATCTTAGCCCGCCAGAGAGGAATGAATAGGGCGGGCGGCGGGTCGTTCAGTGCATCCTTCCTCGGCTTCTTGGCTCCTGGCCCCTAGGAATTACAAGGGAAACCTTTCCTGCCACACCCCGCGCGGCTCCTCAGGTCGAATTTGTCGCCGCTGAGGTCCAACGAGGCTCCAAGAAGCGCTGGGGTGCGCGGGCGCGCGACGCTTGGGGGCGCCAGTAGCAGCGGCTGGGCCAGGCACAGAAGAACTACAACAGGCAAGTTGTCCTGGCAACGGCCTTCAGATGCCAGCCAAGGCTTCCGAAGCAAAGCAGAGGATTGTTAGAAAGCTGAGGCATTTCTCCTCCTCCGCCCGCCTTTAACGCCGGCGTGCAGAGAAATCGAAGCAGTACAGCCCACCTTAGCGGTTAACTGCTAGGGGAGGAGGTTTTTCTCTCCAGCTGCACGCTAAAACTTTCGTACCTGGATTCCTTAGCTTTCACACCTGATCCTGGCATACACCACGAACAGGAGTGTGATTTCATCATGTGTCTAAGTGGGAACGTTAGTGACTCTTTTCTTTTTCCCCAAAAAGGGCCAAGTTCAAAGTGTGAATTCATGGCCGGGTTCTTCCCGACAGCACCAGCTTTGCATATTTCTCTGTCCCAATCTGAGTCTGTCTGCCATGAAATTCTTCATTTTCAGAAAGCTTGTTTGTTTGTTTTTTAATACACGGGCAAAGGGGTATTAAAACTTTAGGCGCCCTCCAGCATATGTTCTTATCTCTGGATTGCCTTGTGCTTCCTTGTGGTAAGATTTTCACATTTAAAAAAAATCTTTTTTACTTTTTAAAAATACGCACAGGAATGAATTTTTTAAGGACAAGAGGAGAATTCCAGGCACTAGCAGAGGGCAAGGAAACTGACCTCTACTCTATAAATAAGAACTTGGGATTCAGAGCTCAGATTTTGTGGAAGGGTAAATCTTTTGCCTTTATTCTGATTTGCCAATGGAAAAGCTTTAGAGAAATGGAGAAAAATGAGTCTCCTGGTTCAGATATTTTTCATTAGTACTTTAGAGCAAAATGAAAATAAAAAAGAGAGCTAGCCAACTACATAGCAGGGGATCGTCATGCATTCGTTTCTCCTGAGCACACAAAAGAAAATTTGAAGATACTTCACCTGTTTCTGTCAGTTCCCTTTTTTCTTTACCTCCAACCAAAATAAGAGTCCACCTAATGCTTGCACTATGTGCTGCTAAAAGAGAAGTGATTCCAAGCTCAGCATATTTATTCTCAAGAAACTCCCCAGCTTCAGGTATCATGATAAAGACATTGCCTCAAAGGCTTATATAACACTCCACAAGCTCCAAAAAACAAACTTTTACAATGACAGTTAAAAATTAAAATTCAGCCCTGGCTGGTGTGGCTCAGTGGTTGAGAGTCAGCCTGTGAATCCATGGAGCGCTGGTCAATTCCCAGTCCAGGGCACATGCCTGGGTTGAGGCCAGATCCCCAGTAGGCAGCCACACATGGATGTTTCTCTCTCTTTCTTTCTCCCTCCCATCCCCTCTCTAAAAATAAATTAAATCTTTTTAAAAAATTAAAATTTACATGAACTTCACTTGCACAATATAAAACCACACTCTGGGATCAAATGCTAAAACCTACATAACTACACCTAATGTAAAAACAAAAAGACATAAAAACTAATTTCGTTCATGGTCCAAATGCTGTGAGTCAAATTGTGTGACAGACAGAAAGTTGTGTAAACCACATGCAGAGGAGCAGGTAAGCATACACAAAATCAACTCACTGCAGATAAACGTAGTCTTTGGATTACTATCTTAACCCCACATGTGTGTCCTCCTGTGTTTTCATAGGTATGAAGGAACAGGCTCCATCCATACTTAATTGGAAAAATAGACTTTTTATGCCTCTTTCAAGAACATCATTAGGTAAGTAAAGAAAAGCAATACTGTAGAGAAGTAAGAAAAGGGTCCTCTCATCCAAAAGAAAGCACCTTTGTGAAGAGTTTTCCCTTTGACCCTCTTTCCTGCATACTTAACTCCTCCAGTGGCAGGGTCACTTTGGTTCCTGGAAAAACCACAACGGTCTCAACAGTCGTTTCTGGATCCTGGCTTCCTTCTTCATACTTAGCCCCAAGGTGAGCTGAATGTACACATTGTCACCTTTTTCTTGTTTTCCATCCCATTTTCTTTCTCCCTGCATTAGTAACCACTTCTTAAAAAAGTCTGCTTAGCAGTTGTTTGTGCACTAACTGCATATTTATTAAGTTCTGGGCCTTGAAGATACAAATTTGAGTCAGCTAGGGCCCTGGCCATGGAGAGGCTTACAGTCTATTGTCAAAGCCACGCCTTACGGAAACCTGCCTGGAGCTTCTCTCTGGAGTTGCTGCCATGCGCCTCCCTCTGCTCTCACCCACTGCTGGATCCTGCCCATCACAGTCTCTCACAGGGCAGCTGGAACTTCTGATCTGGATTGCATTTATGTGACTGGAGGAATAAACAAATTGGAGATGACCCCCAGAAAAATTCCATGTAAATGTACATGTAGCTTTTTCTTGTAAGTGTAAGGGAGAAAATGTCCAAAGAAATGACACTAATTATGGCCATCTTAGGTTAGTAAGAACAAAAGTATGGCACTATGGCAAACGGGGAGATTAGTTCTTAGTAGTTCTTACAGAACCCTGAGTTATCTTGTTCACACAGGATGGACATGAAAGACCTTCTCCTTATTGGATATTAAAGGGTTTGGAAAATACAATTATGTGGTTATCCTCCACAGCAAACTAGGCTACCTGGTTCTTTAGTCTAGCGGTATGCACCCTTGAATTTTAGCACATGACAATTTTATGTTTTTTTGCCTCAAAAACAGCAACAGTACCATGTATTGATATCAATTACATTTTAAATAATTTGCAATAAATGTAAGCACTGGTGTTGTGAACATTTTTGTGTCTCTTTTTTAAAGATTTTATTCATCTATTTTTTGAGAGAAGCAAAGGGAGGGAGAAAGAGAGACAGAGAGAGAAACTTTGATGTAAGAGAGAAACATTGATTGGTTGTCTCTCATACTTGCCCCCACCAGGAACCCGAACCCACAGTCCTGACTGGAAATTGAATCAGTGACCCTTTGCCCTGAGGGACAATGCCCAACCTATTGGGACACACTGGTCAGGGCATTTTTAGTGTTTCTTGATGAGACTAATTTTTATACCACATATAAAAACTGCATCTCCTATCTGATCCCTGCTGTAATTTCACCTGTTAACCTTTTTCTATCTTGATATCTTGCATAACAGGAGCAGTTAATGAGAGAAGGCTTCCCCACCCACATTTGAAGCATGAGATGTGCTTGATAGGAGCATGCACCAGTGAAATGGTTCAGGGGATTTCACAGCAGATGAATCAGAAACGTAACTGTTTAGCCAATGCTTATTTCTTGATCCTTGACATATCAATCACCTCCTCGATACGTTATCTGCCACCCAAATGAAGAGAATTACTGAACAGATGCCTTCCCTAGACTTGAACCTAACTAATAAAATGTGTACAAATAATGTAGTCAGAGACTCGGGCAGACAGACTTCTATTGGCATATGAGTTACCTTAGGTGGAAATGAAGTTAGGAAAAGTCTCTACATGTTCAATACCAAGTATTATCCTCTATGACACCCAATTTCTGCTGCTTCCATGCATTGTGTGGGGGGCGCACCTGCAGAAAAGAAGAGCCCATTGCAGGAGGCTGACAAGGCCCCTGCCTTACTATGGCAGGGCTCAACATGACTCCTCTGAAGGAGCCACGGCATGCCACTGGGAGACAGGCCACAAATAGCACCAAGAACGCAGTAAGTGATTTCATATGCTGCAGCTCTGCTCAATATAATAAAGCCACTGAATGATCACGTTGCAGAAAACCAAAAAAGTCCCTCTACGGTAAGGATGCTGTCTCAGCCTGCTTAGGCTGTTATAACAAAACACCACAGTCCGGGTAGCTTAAACAACAAATACTTTGTTGCCTCATGGTCTGGAGGCAAGAAACCCAAGATTAAGGTGCCAGTAGATTTGGCTTCTTCTGAGGCCTCTCTCCATGGCTTGCAGAAGGCCTCCTTCTCATTTTGTAGTTCCTCTGTCTTTGTCCAAATTCTTCTTCTTCTTTTTTTCAAATTTTTCAATCTCTTCTTTCTAGAAAGAAAGAGACTGGGAGGGACCAGGAAGGGGAGAGAGAGAAACATCAACCAGCTGTTCCACCCATCCATTCATTTGTTGTTTCTTGAACGTACCCTGATTGAGAAGATCGAACTCACAACCTGGGCGTATCAGGGCAGTGCTCTAACCAACTGAGCTACTCATCGGGGCCAGATTTCCTCTTCTTACACGGTCACTAGTCTTATTGGATTAGGGCCTGTATATTCAAGTTAATTACAGTTTTAAACACCTTATTTCCAAATGTGGTTATATTCTGAACTGCTAGTGGTTGGTTAGGGTTTTAACGTATGAATTGTGCAGGGAGGACAAAAACTTCCTTTATAACAGATGGATTTGTAAGCATCATGCATATTAAAACATTTGGGAAAAGAGTAACATTTCTGAAACTCTATCAGAGTTCCTAAACTTAGTGTGAGAGATGTGTCACACACTTAAACACATTATTTAAATTTTTCTGTTACCATTTTACCTTTGGCCTGTGTTAATAATATTAACTTCCTGACCTTCCTTCTTTGTGTGAATTATGGCTAAACATGAACTCAGCCGACTGAGCCTGAATGTGATTGCCAAGGTTCCACAGGGCCCTGAAAGAGAAAACAAAGACTCCAAGCCATGTGCCAAGAAGATAAGGTCACAGCAGTTTTTAATGCAAGTTGGAGATGATAAAATACGGGAGTAGATGATACAAAACTGAAATCTTGATAGAACAAAGAAAAAGGAAATGGCCACCAGAAACAGGGTGATCTAGTGATCAGCAAGCTGCTGTTACTAACTTAATTTGTTCATTTGTTTAATTTGATTTGTTCAGTTTATTCAGTAAATTAATAGTCACTAGGAATCACAGTACCTTTAATTAATTCAAGGCAGTGCTAAATATGTAGAAGCAGCGGGAATATCTAATTTCATTGAAACTGCTCATGAAATCATTTTTTAATGTCTACGCACTTTGACCACTAAGTTTTTAAATTATCAAGAAAGATGAGTTAGAATAAGCTTAAATTCAGTTTAATTTTTATTGTTGTTATTTTTCTGCTTTCTGAAATCCATTTAATGTCATTTTGGTTGTTTGTATCGAGGATATAAGTGCAAATTTGTATATACCTAAGAACAAATAATATCTCCTAGAACATAGTAACTCTTTCCATGGTCTAGAATTAGGTTAGCTTTCTTCTCCAGTATCACTGTTGTGTACTTTAATTAACAAGAAAATAAAATTCTTAAATATTTGATCAATTTGCCTTTTTAGGTATTAAACTGTATTATCCAAATATGAGCTTAGTGTGCAATCGAATTATTCAAATTTTGTAAGCTACCCTTTTGTTTACTTAACACTGGAGCTGACACTGGGGCCAAGGATCATGCAAACAAGCACCCTTTCCAACGTGAAAAGGCAAAATACTTTACAACCTTCTAAGCACTACTTTCAATTTCATGGAATTACCTGATTTTCCTTCTACATGTTTCCATAATTCTAATAGTTCATCCATTTAAAAAGCTCACAAGTTCTTCCCTGGCTGGTGTATCTCAGTGGATTGAGCATGGGCCTGCGAACCAAAGGATCTCAGTTTGATTCCCAGTCAGGACACATGCCTGGGTTGCAGGCCAGTTCCCAGCAGGGGATGCACGAGAGGCAACCATACATTGATATGTCTCTCCCTCTCTCCTTCCCTTCCCCTCTAAAGATAAATAAATAAAATCTTTTTTTAAAAAGCTCACAAGTTCTGATAAAAAATTATGCTTATGATAACATTGTTTATTATCTTTAGCCAAGCATAAATACAGCCTAAGACTCTCAAATATGAGTTAATTTGTACAATGTCGCTCATTTGTTAAGCACTTGCTGTTTGTAGCAGACATGATAATCTGATTGGCTTTTACAGTGGCCATTTAGTGGTCAAATGCTTGTAAACCACTCTGAATAATCCATCGAAGAAAAACCATATATATGGTGGATGGAAATTGCAACTTATCATGATACTATTGTTTGACAACAAACAGAGAGCTCCAGTTAACTGTTAGAAATGTGCTTTAAAAAAAATCAGTGACCTTACACAGTTATTAGTCTGAGAGACTTGGAGAGGCCCAAATTCCTGCAGCAGAGGGCAGTAATGCTCATGTATCAATGGTAAGAAAGATGAAGAGCTAGAGATTATTACAAAGTAACCTCTCTGGAGAAAAGTGTTAAGAGGCCTTTTCTGTATCAGTGTTAGTGAGTGGAAGAAATGTGACCAAAAAAATGCAAACAAACACTGTCTACCCACCCCCCATGAACAGGCTGAAATAATTCTCAAACCTAGATTGTCAAGATCTAAAACAAAAGAAAAGAAAACAAAAACAAAAAAACAAACTAAAACAGATAGATTTCTTACCCAACAACACACAAGGAGCCACCTGCCTTTGTCAAGGTCAATGCAGAGATTGCTCACAGACCAATGATGATGTCTGCTGCAAAAGCTCCAAACCACTCAGGAACACAGGCAAATAAACTATGCTGCAAATGGTCCAATGAATGTGCAGAATACACTAGAAATAATCACCTACTTAATCTTTCTACCACTTCACTCTCAAACTATCACTGGCTGCTTGAAAAAAATGCAACAGTATCCAAGGTGCTCAGCAGGATCCCTCCTTCAGTTCCTGTGGCTGCCCACCACAGTCACATTGTTGGCAGCTTTTTGTCCCAGGTCTCTACAAAGCCACTTCGGCAAGCTCTTTCTCACCTCACCCTATTCTGACTTTACTCCGTGTCCTATTTTACTACTTGTGGTAAATGACAAGTGTTATTCAACAAGCCTAGAGGTAAAAATTTGAAGGTAGAGTCTGGGAATGCATGATGGCATAGTTTTTAACTCCTGCTATACAAAACCAGAAAAAGACACTACTAGTATAACACACACACACACACATACACACACACACACCGTCTATTGCGAAATTAAGCAACAAGGTGACTAAGCAAAATCACCAACAGTTATAAGGCTTACATAATATTAGTTTCTCTGGAAAAGGATGTTTAGGGAAAGCAATGAGGCTTGAGAATAAGAGAACACTGTCATCTCCATCTGCTCCTCAGTAGGAAGAAACTGACAATCTGAAAAAGAACCAGGAGGGAATGGATTCTGCAGGTTCTAAATCAAGCAACAAAGCCTCTTAAAGAGAAGAAACTTCTAGAAATAGAATCCAAATTGAGCAGGCCAGAAACAATAGTGGCAAAAGAAAAGTCTAGATTAAACAAATAGCAAAAGGGGGAAGTAGATCTCAAAAATACGAGTTTTACTTCATAAAATAAAAATTAAAAATCCCTTCATAAACACAACAGAAAAGGGAGTGATATAGAAAAACAATAGAAGAGCAATGTAGCTGGAATAGTTAGACTGACCCAACCCACTCTTCTATAGCAAAGAAAAACTTACTTGACTTAGAAATGGGCAACCAAAAAGATTATGGCCCAATCCCGTACAAATTTAATATGTGAGACAAAGAGAATAAAGACTAGAATTGCATCACTGCAAGCAAGCCAAAATGCAGTGTCCACAAACATACAAAACAGTAACCTAATATTCCAAAACATGCTGAAAGAAATTAAGAATTGAAACTTAAAAAAAATAAATCAGAATCAGAAAAAGTCTAGTAATATGTTTCAAGAAAGGAAAGATTTTAAAAGAAATGTAACAAGAGAAATCACTTCAGAAATTAACACTGAACTGGAAAGATCAAAAGAGCAACACATAATGCTTTAGGAGAAATATCATAAGAAGAGGAGAAACATTAGATAAATCAAAAAGAAATAAGAAAAATCAAAAAAAGTTCAAGAAAATAATAAAAGTAGAAGATACAAAAAAGAATATGCAACATTCTTGTAATAAACTTTCCCAAATAAGAAACTGAAAGAACAGGGCAAAACAAATGCTAAATAAAATAATTTAAGAAAATTTTCTTAAGTGACATGAACAAAAAATCTTCTACATATCATAAAGTTATACAGAAGGAATAGGCTACACCAGAATAGACAACACCATAGCATATTCTAGTTAAACTATTAAATTTGAAAAAATATATCTTTTAGCTAGTAGGCAAAAAGATCATATCACTTTCAACAACCATGTTTTATGACAAAAGACAATTAAGTAACATACCTAAGATATTTAAAAAAAAATAAAATGTGAACCAAAAGTTTTGAATACAGCTAAATTGACCTTCATGTACAAAAGTTCCAGACAAAAATATTCTGTGACTCCAAAAACTTAGAGAATATTATTTACAAAAACTTCCCTAGAAATTAAGATTTAAAAAAATCACAATGATTGAAATAAGGACAGTGAAGTAAGCACTGGTGCTAAATATGCAATTACCAGTAGAACTAAGACTACAGGATGGCCTTCGGAGAGACCAAGTATTATATAATGGCTCTGTGCAGCAACAAAAAGAGAGAGAGAGAGAGAGAGAGAGAGAACAAACAATCTTGAAAATACTCATGTGACAAAAACTTAAGGTAGTAATAAATGAAATGCAACAGTCCTTTTAAACAATACGCCATGACTAAGTGGGGTTTATTCAGAAATGTAGGTTTAGAAAATCCATCAATATGCTTGCTTGGTCAGTGTAATACAGCTAAGGAGAAAAATAAAATGATCATCTCTATTGATGCAGAAAAAGCATTTAGCAGCACTCAACCCACATCGTTCATGTTAAGAATTAACCAACAGAATGGAAATGTATGGAGATATATAAATAAAGATATATAATAGATAAATATATAAATATATATCTCCATACATTTGGTATATCCATGATATATATATACATACACCCCATCACGGAAGGTAGCATCTTTACTTAACAAGGAATCATTCTACGCTTAAATCAGAAAGTAAAAAACAAGATGAGGATGACTATGATCTCCACTGCTATTGAGCACTGTGCTATCAATCATTCAACTGAGCAAAAATCAACTATAGGTATAAGAATTAGAAAGGTTAAAGTAAAACCATTCTATTTGAATATAAAGTAAATATACATCAGGAAAATTCAAAAAACAGTATTTACTAAAGGAATAGCTTTTAAACTTAATATCTGATCATCACATCTTCATATATAAGAAAAAATAATTTAGAAGTTATAATGGGAGAATAGACCCCATGTCAATTGCCAAAGACTAACAATATGATTCTTAAGGATAAACAAGCTAAAATGTACAAAATCTATACAAAACCAACAAATACCCCAAAAGATTAAAAAAGCAAGCTGAACAAAATGGACAGTTATACAGTATTAGGGAAGAAGATTCAACATTACTAAGATGCCAGTTATATCTGAATTAATGTAACCACAATAAAAAATATCATGTTTCTTTTTCCCCAAAACTAGGAAAGTTGGTTTAAAAATGCATTGGATTAAATCAAAAATCTTTTGGGAGATAAACTGAGAGCATTCAAGAAAACTGTAAAAAGGAAGAGTAACAGATAAAGAGATGGAGATGAGGCGCTACTTTGTGATTGGCATGAAACAGACATAAGACCAATATGACACAATGGAACATTCAGAAAGACGCCCAACTGCACGTGGACATTTAGTACGACACAGGAACAGCATCCTCAATCTAGGGGCTAAAAGGTAAATTGTTAAAGCGTTGGTTTAACTAGATGGTCATGTGAAAAAAGTTAAAATTTGACCTATTTCTCATACTCTAACAGATAAATTCCATGGATCAAAAATTTAAATGTAAAAAATAAATAAAGCAATGTAAGGGTAAAAGGAAAACATGGGTGGATTGTCCCAAAACTGGATTTCTCCATAACCAGGGAAATGCACTTAGGATTTAAAATCCAAGATGATATAGGAAAGACTGGAAAATTTTATTACATAAAGGTAATTTTTTCATGGCAAAAAGTTATCATAGACAGAGCTAAAAAAATGAATGACAAACAGGAAAAAAATGCATCTTATATTAGAGACAAATGATGAAAATCTTTATTGTGCAGAGATTTTTAAAATGTAAAAGAAAAGTCTAACAACTTTATAAAGGAAAATGGTCTGGAGATTTGAACAGAGAGCTTAGAGAAAAATTAAATGATTTAAAATATGAAAAAGTTTGTGCGATAAGAAAAATGCATATTAAAACTATACCAATATGTCGTTTCTTATCTATAAGACTGCAAACATCCCAATGTTTAACAACAGCTCTGCAGCAAGGCCAGGGGCACACTAGCACCCTGGTGTGTTGCTGATGGGAATACAAAATGGCATTACTCCAATGGAGGAGACTTTGGCAAACTACACGTTAATTTTCCCTTTGACTCAGTGAGTAATCCCATTATTAGGAATCTATTCCAAAGATATACTAGTAAAAATAGGGCAAGATACAGAGGTATTTATTGTAGCACTATTTGTAATATCAAGGGTTTGAAAAGAATCTAAATTTTCATAAGTGAGGCATTGGTTGAATAAACTCAGGGCATGCCCACAATGGAGTTCTAGGTGTCTGTAAAAAGCAGCGAGAGTCATATTTACACACTACTATGGAGTGATCTCCAAGATGGATCCTTAAGTGAAAAAAATGCAAGATGGAAACCTGGATATTATTGTTTAACCAAGAAAGGGTAGACTTCAAATACACATCTGTTACTATGTCTCTATCTATATGTCTTTGCTTATGATTTTTAAAAAATGAAGACAAACCAGCACAAAATTAAACAGAACAGGATTAGGGTAGAGGTGACCATGGATATAAACTACTCTTATTCCATAGAGTTGGCTATGTAACCATATATATATATTGTATAACTATAATATAAAATAATGATTTGGTATGGAACTATTTTTAATAATCGGATTCTTAGTGGTAGCGTCTTTATCATTATC
Organism: Carollia perspicillata; assembly: GCA_004027735.1. Classification (NCBI taxonomy): domain Eukaryota; kingdom Metazoa; phylum Chordata; class Mammalia; order Chiroptera; family Phyllostomidae; genus Carollia; species Carollia perspicillata. The sequence goes on from PVKM010010984.1 coordinate 11,249, forward strand.
CCGAGACTGTTTGGGGCTTCTGCGGGATAGTTACTTTTGTGTAGTGGAAGACCAGGACTTTTGATGTTGGAAAAAGGAGAAACAGATTTAAGAGCCAAGAGACTCAATAGAAATAAACCACGCATACTGGAATTTTAATTTGCAGTATGACTACTAACTTTCTACTAAAGGATCCAATGCTCTTTTGCAGAAAATGCTAACTTCAAGTCTGAACTAAGAAATATACAAAACCGGCCTTACTGTCTTGACAGATGGGACAGCAAGTAAATTATAAATGACGGCTGGGATCATGTTCAATGGATTTAGGACCCAACTAAAGAGTCTCTGCTGTGCAAATGTGAATCAATAAGGAAAACAGCTGTGATCCTACTGAAACTCATAAAATAGATTTAGATCCATCAGTTCATAACAAATAAAACAATCATAGGTAACCTCTGAATGATGCAAGTAGCCAGCTTACTGTTTTGGAAAATTATAAAAGACAAAAAATAAGCATTTATTTTGCTTTTCTTAGTCTCATCATACCTCAGGATAACCAAGTAACCTGTCAAGAAGTTTTCTTCACATAAGGTTAATAGATGAAAAATAAATGATAAAATTAAGATATCACCATTTTTCAATGCCTGAGGGGTTATGAAATCTGGGCAATCATCATCAACATTTGATGATATTACAGAAATTGAGACAGCTGAACATTATGTGCTGCTTGATGGAAGTTCACATCACCACCTATCAAGTTGTCTTGCCAAAAAATTGAATCTGAATCTCACTAAGCATCTAGATAAAAGTATGCATTTCACATATACTGGGAATGGAAGAACGTGTTAAACAGCACCGTGGGATAAAATCAGTGAAATCCTGATCATGTGCAAAACTGCATAATAATGACTCAGTTTTTATGAACAGTATGGATCATGTATAGATCTGATTCAAGCAAAGAAATTGAAAAAAATTATACAATGAATATTTGATAAATTTAGAAGCTATTATTAATTTTTAAGATGCAATCACAGTTACTTTGAATCAGTTTTCTTAGACAGTCCTTACCTTTTAAAGATACATACTGGGGTATTTACAAGATGAGATGGCTTTATGCCTGGAATTTGCTTCAATATAATGGGGGGAGGGATGAGTGTAGTGAGATGTCATTGAAACTTGATTGGTCATAGTTGGTAATTGTTGAAGTTGGGTGATACGTACATGTGGATTCATTATACTCTTCTACTTTTATAGCTTTCAAAGTTTCCAAATATAAAAAATTGACAATAGCAGTAACAACAAGAACATTTTTTTTCTTTCATCAAATACTTATTGACTACCTACTGTGTGCCACTACATCCACAATTTTTAAGGCAAAATCCAGAATGATACAAACAGGTGGTCTTTGGGGCAAAGCATCATCATGAATAGTGATTATAGCATTCTATATTCTTCTAATCTATTTGGAAGAACTGAAAACATTAAAACATTGGGTCTGTAAGTATCCTGAAGGTGTCATGAGGAGTTTGCCTCTTGGCAGACCAAGGTTTCTGGCCACCACATTGCTACAACCCATTTGCCTCCCTGGCCACTGTAGATGAATTTGATGTCTTATATGAACCAGTAAGAAAATTGAGCTCCTTCCTTCTTTGTAAAACTTAGAATTAGCACCAAAAGTAACAGCCTAAGTCTGTATGTGTTCTTGAGATAGGAAGATGCAAACTCAGAATTATTGATGGTACTTTCTGTCTTGTGAACAGGACTAGAAGTCAGTCTTTGCTGAGAGAGACTGGTACAGGTGAGCAGAAAGAAATAGACATGAGTGATGGAGGGAGAGGACTTACTATGTGGAGTAAAAAATGATAGATTGATAGAGGGAGGGATGGGTGAAGGGGTGGATAGATGGATGGATGAATGGGTAGGTAAACAGATATATAGATAAAGATATAGCAATAGAGGTAATGAATAATTGAACTGAATATTGAACATTCTAATGAAGCTCAAACTTCTAATGTTTGTCGAATCCAAGGAAGAGAATGAGGATCAAGGGAAATGGGTTAACGAAGACTACTTTATATTAGATACATTTCAATATTACTTAAATTTTTATAGCTCATTTGTATTTTTATTTATTTATATAAATATTAAGATATACTTATATCCAAGTATTACTTGAGCAGGTAGAAAAACAAAATTTAGAAAAGTTAAAATGCAGTAAACACTGAGCAAGAACTCAAGATCTAGACTTTAAAATAATTAGTAAGATCTCAAATTCTATCAATTAAAAAAGTCTATCATTTCTCAACTTTTCCACTAAAAATGACAAGAAATAGCAGTATAAACTATTTTTGGAATGTGATATTTTATTTCCTTTCATAGACCACCTTTCTTGTGTTTACTTTGGCTAATACTAAGTAAATAACATGAATTCTCTAAGCATTCATATTCCTTGGAAGAAAGAAGCCATAGATTCTGTCACTCAGTAGCAGAGGCATGGCTGGGAATAAATGCTCAGGACAGAAAATTCAAAATGTATCATTGTTATCAAGAGTAGGGACTCTCATTTTCTGTTTTTGTAATTTTCCCCCTAAATACCTTAGCTTCATCCATAGGGTTTGATATTAACAAATGTTTATAAAATATATTATTCTACATAAAACTACAATCGATGATTAACAAACAGTAATAACTGATCTCAAATAAATTTTATCAGCTACCAAGTTACTTAACAATGGCACACTCAACCCTTTTCACTAGCTGAAGATTCTGATCAGTAACTGGCCCACAGCCGCCCAGTGACAACGCGAGGCCCAAACTGAGCATCATCGGGACCACATGTGAGCAGTTTCCAAACCATTCCACTCCACTAAGTTCTGCACACTTTTTTCCTTGGACGCTAGAGGGAGATTGTTTGCAGTTTTCCACTTTTAGGCATATTTTGCAACAAGGCTATGTCTTTTCCATCCTCACCCAGTCTGTGACTACGTACGGTTGCATATAGCAATTCTGCATCCTGAAGCCCTATCAAGAAATCACATTTTTAAGAATATTCATCTAACATACATTAGACAGACACCAATTTAGGAGATAGTTCACATTGATTTATAAAATGGGATTCTAAATTGAGGAAATGTAAAATAGGTAAAAATAACATTTAGCCAAAGTAGATCATCGTTCACACCTTGTTAATTTAATCACCCAGCTCATATTTACAAATCAAAATACATTTTAAAAACTGTGATAGCAAAACTTTTAGAACCTCAGAGGATACAAGTAACTGGTACTAAAGCATTTGGGTGGAAAATAATGTTTATATCCTCTGTTTCTCATCTCCCTCTACTCTCCCTCTTGTTTATTCACTCCCAGCACACCAGCCTCGTCACCGTGGCCGAGTCCTTCAGAGCACTCACACCTGTGTACTCCTCTGCCCTCCACTTTTTCCTGCCAGAGCCCATGTGGCTCATGCCCTGAACAGTCTCAAGTCTGCGCCATGTCGGTATCTTCCCAATCGAGTCTATTCTACTTACAATTGCACCATTGCCACCATGTTAGCCATCCTCATCTCCTTTAATTTACTCTGTGTTTTATTTTTCTCATGGCATTTGTAAGTTTCTACTATTCTATACATTTTACTTATTTATTATGGTGATTATTACATATGTTCTCCCCTAATATGAAAGTCAATGAAGATAAAGAGTTTAGTCTATTTTACTATCAGTGCATTTCTAACACCTAGATTAATGCCAGGCACATAGAAAGTACAAAACATTCGAAGACTTAAATTCTCTCCAATTCAAGTCAAAAAAACATTACTGCTCTGTACTTGAATTCAATAATATTTTTCATAATCTCAACATCTGTTATTGAGATAAGTTTTTTCTACCAGGGAAACTTGCAAAGATAATAGCATTATCTATCTTTGACAAAGAATCTTACCCCACAATCTGATGGATAGCTATCGTGGCTTGTCTTTCTTGTGGTTTGGCACTTGAGATCCCTTCATTTTTTCAACATCTATGAATAAGAAATCCTTGTGTCATTTTCCCCCCTTTTCTCTTATGGTCATTAGAATTTATCTGTTATTTTTCCACTGGGGTTGCAGCAGTATAAAAGATAGCTTAAAGAGGGAATAACCATAAGTAAAATTGTAAAGTTAAACCAAGTAAATCTTTGAAGTTGTGCCAACAAAAAATCATCCAATATTCCATCTCCCTTAGACACTGCCCCTCAGAAAACCGTTTTATCACTAGCCATCAGCTAATCCCTGCTAGAGAACCAACTTTGAGTGGCTTAAAACACTACTGCTTCAAGGGGATATTTGTGTTTAAAAAATGACAATCCCAAGACAACTAGAATCCAAAAATGTACATATCTGTGGCAGAAAACAGGAAGGAATATTTGAAAAATAGAAGGAAATCTTTTGTTCATTATTTAGAGAATACTTTATTAGTTTCTGTAATCAACCCATTTAGATTAAGACTTTACATATTTAATACAGTGCATTACCCCTGTAAGAATGGAAAAAATTATGTCAAACATTTCTAGACCAATATGGCTGTTAATTTCTATACAATGCCAACCCAATATGGTACAACAGACAGTTTTTCCAAAATTGACAGCACAGCTAGTTTCCAAAAAATCAAATTATATACATATGTATCATTATTTATTTATATAAAAAGACCAATACTAGTATGTTATGCATCAATAGCAACAACAGCTTTTCCAGGTTCTGCAGTCATCTGAACAAAATTAGAGAGACATCCAGCACACTCCATTAAAAGGGAAAAAAAGGTAAAAAACAAATCCCCAGAAAACAGCAAAGTTCTGTTACTATTGTGGTACCTGGCACCATTTTTTAATTAGCTTCTTCATCATCATCTGGAAGGAAAGTATTCTGGAATAACGTCATTAAAGACAGCTCCGAACAAGCACGGTCATGACCACGCATCGTAATCAGGGACAACATGGTTTACACTCACAGAGGTATGATACACCACTGTCCTACAGCTGGAATACTAGAGGGTACAATAACAAAGGCATTCTCTGAGACTTGATTTTTGTTTCTCCAGCAGAGGGCCTGGCCAGAAGTGTGGGGCAACACGGCTCTGGTAAGGTGTGCACCTTCTCTGACAGCATTTCCTTTCACTAGTGGCATCATTCTAGGTGCTCACTGCTCTTCATGAGTATTAGCTGAAATCCATTTAACAAAAGGGAAATCTTTAGCTGCTCTTTGAATCATGTCACACAAAAGGTCTGCGTAAGACCTTTTAAGATTAGTCTAAAAGGATAGGCTTTTAAGACTATCCCTGGATGAATGATTTTTGAATTGGTGGGTCTCATTAGAAAGATAATGCACTATTAGTGCATAAGAATGTGCAGGTCAACAGGCTATAACTGACAGCAACAAAACCATAACTGAGGTGGGCCAAAGAAATCGGAATGGGTGAAGTGTTGAGTAGATACAACAGATATCTTTGTTTAGGCCTCCAAGCACCATCTATCTGTCCTTCTCCTTATAGTAAAAGCATCTTGATTTTCCTTTGTGAAAGTACCCCCTGCCCCATTGCCCCATTCTTATTTCATGTGACTTCAGTAGTGGATCTGGGGCCCAGAACTAGCAACTCAGAGCATTCCAGCCCTGGTCACAGAAGATGATTCTTAGTAGCATGGTCAGACATTTGCAGGAGGCATTGAGAATGGCTTTGCCTTTTGACAAGATTTCTAGATTTCTCAACTGGCAAGGCATGAGATAAGAGAGCACCTACCTAAGAAATGAGGCTTCCATGCAAAAGCAGAGTCAAGAGACAAAGAGACAAACATTGTTACTACTTATGGTTTGAGCCAGACCTGAAGTCTAATGTTAAAAACTTCTATTGTGAGAGGCAATAAATTTCTCATTTTATCTAAGCTATTTCAAAGTTGGGACTTTTTATCAAAATCAAAAGAGTTCTAAATCATAACAATATACTGAATTTGAAATAGGTAAGAGCACAACTTGGAAAAATACAATTCTAGAAACAGAGAAAATTTGTTACTTAATCAAATATGTATACTTTCCATTAGGTTCAAGGAAAAACAATGCTAGAGTTCAGGTGTGACAGGGGGCAAGAAGATGCAGGACTAGAGAACATCTTACATGATTAGTGTGATAGGAATTATGGGGAAAAAGTGCTTATGATTTTCTAATATGTAAATATACCTTAACATTATTTTTCAGACCAAAACACAAATATTTCATTATTCATATACTTTGGATCTGGTAGTTTTATATAAAAGGAAATTTAAGGACAATGTCTTTCACTTTTATGATTTATAATACCTCTCAGGATTATTAGGTTGCAATTAATAAAAGTTTAATCAAACTGGCATAGAAAATTTGAAGCAAGTAGTGGAAGAAAATTGAGAGTAAGGGCACAACAGACAGTTTCCCAAGCATCATTTGGCTTTTTTTTTTTAAGAGAGAACTTCTTGTCACATCTCTTTGTAATCTTGGGATTCAGTTTTTCTTAACTGGGTGATTCATTCACTTTGAGCATTCTGAATTCCAAATTCCTGGCTAAGAAAGCCAGTTCAGTTTCTTTCAGGGGCAGGGTCACTTCATACAAAAAAACTTCCTGCATTCTACATTGCCCATAGTGGAAGCTTTAATTGGGAACAGATACTTTTCAGAAAGGATGTGAGCAGAGAGGCAATACCACAGAAACTTCCAGGTTGGCTAAAAAGTTTGTTTGACTTTTTTTGTAGGATGGCTTTAACAATACTTAGTTGTCTTTAACTTCATTTAAAACAATTTCATTAGATTGTATTGTGACAGCTGTCATATCAGCATACACTTAAAAACCATTGAAATTGGTGAATTTTTGTGTAGCCATTTTAATATTGAAGATGGAAAAACATGCAACATTTTCTACATATTATTCATTATTATTTCAAGAAAGGTAAAAATGCAACTGAAACACAAAAGATTTGTACAGTGTGTGGTGAAGGTGCTGTGACTGGTGGAACATGTCAAAAGTGGTGTGTGAAGTTTCAGGCTGGAGATCTCTACTGGACGATGCTCCACAGTGGAGTAGACCAATGAAAGTAGATAGCGATCAAATCAAGACATTAATTAATTAATAACAATCAAAGTTAAACCATGCAGGAGATAGCTGACATACTCAAAATATCAAAATCAATAAAGTTATTGGTGAAAATAAAAAAGGTATCTTTGATTTTATGAAAAGGACCCATGTGGACTTTTGGCCAACCCAGTAATATAAAAACCATTCTGATCACTACAGACACGCACACATTCTTTCCCACTGGCAATAACATCATAAGACACAGCACTAAGGAATAAATCATAATGATCTGAGTCATTAATTCACACTTTGAGACTATTATTGAATAAGTTGTGTTCCATGTGTTCCATATAGAGGATGTTGGTTTGTATTAGGAATAAACTAAAGTATCTTAGTTTTATACTTTGAAGATACTTTGATAATAAGTATCTTCAAAGATTCATTAGGCATGTTTGAAATTATTCTGTCTGCTATGTCTTACAAAGTTAAAATCAACAGTGTTACCTCTATTGCGTTCATCAGAATGTGGTTTAAATATATTTCAGAACTCAGAGATTTTAGAACCAAACCAGACATTACATTCACTCTGATAATTGTGAGGAGATGTTGGTTTTACTAGAAAGTTCAAGAGGGAAAAAAGGAAAATGGAAAAACATCAGTGACTAAGTTGTAAGATCAACTGAAAATTTCAAAATTGTTTCTGATGTTACAATGAACATAATTCCTGAAGACATCATAAAATAATTTAAAGCACATTCATATTGTTCTATAATAGTTACCTAAAACAAATAAATTATAGCCATAAAAAATTGAATGTATCTAATTTACTTTTAAGAATACTTTGTGACCTAATATACAAAGCAATTTTGGACAAAACTAAAGCAAAAAAATCAAGCTCTCCAAGATCTGATATTTTTCTCTGAAGTGTGACATATTGAAACAATTGCTACTAAAAGAAGTCCTGGTGAGGCAACTGAGTAAATGGTATTAGTTAGATGTTAAAAGAAACAAATGACGTATTGAAGAATCAATGATATAAACAACGTAAAATGGTGCACAAAACTTGTTGTAACTGTAGGGTTCTTATGCTGCTTGGTATTTGAAATTTACAAAGGTGATTATGATTGTGAAAATATTTTACTAATAAGCAAATTGGAAACTTAATGTAAACATAAAAGTCCATGTTACCCAAGCAATCTATAAAGTCAACGCAATCCCTATCAAAATACCAATGACACATTTCATAGACATAGAACCAACACTTCAAAACTTTATATGGATACATAAACAACCCTAAATAGCCGCAGCAATTTTGAGGAAGAAGAACAAAGTAGGAGGGATCACAATACCTGATATCAAACTATATTACAAGGCCACTGTAATCAAAACAGCCTGGTACTGGCATAAGAACAGACATAAATCAATGGAACAGAATAGAGAGCTTAGAAATAAACACATGTTTCTAGGGACAACTAATATTTGACAAAGGGGGCAGGAGCATAAAATGAAGAAAAAAATAACCTCCAATAAATGCTGTTGAGAGATCTGGACAGGTACATGCAAAAAAATGAAACTTGACCACCAACTTATATCATACACAAAAATAAACTCAAGATGGACAAAAGACTTAAGTCATGACACCATAGAAGTCCTAGAGGAAAACATAGGCAGGAAAAGTTCAGATATCCCATGCAGCAATATTTTCACCAATAATGTCCCCTAGAGCAAGGGATGTAAGGAAGAGAATAAAAAAAATGGGACTAAATCAAATTAAAAGGCTTCTGCATGGCTAAAGAAAACATCAAAAAATGAAAATGGAACCAACCATATGGGAAAACATATCTGTCAGTGATACCTCAGACAAGGGTTCGATCTCCAAAATATATAAAGAACCCACATGACTCCACACCAGGAAGACAAACAATCCAATTAAAAAATTGGCAAAGGTCTTCAACAGACACTTCTTGAAGGAGGACATGCAGAGGGCTCATAGACATATGAAAGAATACTCAATATCATTAGCCATCAGAGAGATGCAAATTAAAGCCATGATGAGATACTACTTCCCACAGGTCAAAATGGCCATCATTAACAAATCAACAAATAACAATTGCTGGTTAAGTTATGGGGAGTAGGGAACCCTAGTATATTGTTGATGGGAATGCAGACTGGTACAGTGACTGTGGAAAACAGTATGGAATTTCCTCAGAAAACTAAAAACGGAACTGCCTTTTGATCCAGTGATCCCACTGCTGGGACTATACCCTAAGAATCATGAATCACCAATTCAAAAGAACCTATGCACTCCAATGTTCATAGCAGCACTATTTACAATAGCCAAGAGCTGGAAATAGTGCCCGTGAGTAAATGAGTGGATCAAAAAACTGTTGTACATTTACACAATGAAATACTACACAGCAGAAAGAAAGAAGAAGCTCCTATCATTCCTGACAGCATGGATGGAACTGGAGAGCATTATGCTAAGTGAAATAAGCCAGGTGGTAAAAGGCAAATGCCATATAATCTCACCTCTATGTGGAACCCAATCAACAAAACAAATGAGCAAAATAGAACCAGAGACACTGAAATAAAAAAACAAACTGACAGTGACCAGAGGGGATGGGGTTGAGGGATAACTGGGAAAGAAGAGGAAGGGGTAAGTCAGGGAACATGTATAAAGGACCCATGGACATGGACAACAGGTTGGATATTGCCTGTGGGAGGGAGAGGGCGGGGCAGGGGAAGCAATGGGAGGTAATGTGGGACAACTTTCACTGAACAACAATAAACAAAGGAGTGAAAAAAGTATCCTCCTTTTGTTTAAAGATAGGAAAAATTTTAAGAAATGATTGACTTAAAGGAACTTCAAATTTGTTTACTTCTTGAGACACACACTCAGTTCTCAACTTGAAGTCTCTGATTTGCTTCAAGTCCTCAGTGGTGCAAAGATCAAGCTTTTCAGAGCCCACACTGTAAGACTGCAATTAATCCAGCCCCATAATGACAAGTGAGAAAATTAAGCAACTTCTGAAGTAAATTCTTATTAACCCATCTCTCCAAATCCTGAAGTAATATTAAAGTAGTAATACTAAAAATGAATAATATTAAATACTCATAGTATGAAACATTGTAGATCTGTTTAAGTTACAACAGTCTAAATTGTGAGGAAGAAGACATTTTTCCTAATGAATGCAACAAACCATCTGTAGGTTTAGAAAAATGTTAGGAGTTATTCTTCTTTAAATTAATCAATAGGATACAAAATCACCATAAAACCAAGTAGATCTATCAGATTGTTATAATAGTGATCACTTCAACAGGATATAACATTTCAAATGACTGAGTAATAAATTCAGATTTTGGAAGTCAAAGACATCTTTCCAAGTAGAGGTGATATTTGAACTGAGTGTAAGGGATAAATAGGTGAGATCGAACGGGAGGGCAACAGAGGCCACAGGAAATTGAGGTACAAAAATGCACGGCAGGAGCTTAACGAGGAGCAGCCATTCCTAGGTGGGTGGAGCACGGACTCTACTGGAGACAAGTGAGAAGAGTCTGTAAAAGCAACAATTCCAGGAAAAGAGTCTCTTGGGTATAGACAAGACAGGCTCACTGACTTACTTCGCAGTTTCAGGTACGTCCTGTAGGTTCCTCTAGAACCTTTATCTCCTTAAACCTGATGAACAACTCCAAGAATATTATCTGTCCTTGCTCAACTGCACTCCTCATCAAATATTAAACAGAAAATTTTAATGCTCAGCATAGGCGTTCACGTGTCCAGCTCTGCTGCGGGGCACGTGTGTGCCGTGCTGCTGCGGTATGCTCAGTGTCTAAAACCATGCAGCACACCGAAGGTGCTAAATAAATGTTCAATGAATAAAGAAAAAGACAAACTCTAAGCAGTAACTGTCTGCGTACTCATAGTAGACCTTGCATTGAAAATTAATAAAAAATTGGCACAAACACACAATGCATTATGTAATTTTTATGGCCAGTAAGGAGAGAACTGAAATGCACTGACAATTCACTATTATGTATGTTGCTGATTTATTGGCCTAAAAATAACAAGACCATAGTCTGTCTGCAAGTCAGAAGAATTTGGCTACCAACCAGTTGTGTGACCCTGGACAAATAACTGAACTTAATCTTTAAAATGAAAACGAACATTAATGTCCTTTTAAATTCTGTGTTATTAGATAGTGCAGAGATCATTTTACTTTAAATGTAATTTTTAGCATTTTAAAAATATTTGTCTATCTCACTGGTTTACTATGAATCTGGAAATAATTTAGTTCTGGGTAGTAAAATTAATTTCTGCACTTTAGCCATAATTGCATGTAAAAATTATTTTACCGTTATTATTAATATATGTTCATATTATTAATCATTTTGATATTTTACATAAAATACATATCTTGCTTTCTCTCTTATGAGGATAAGAAAAACAGAATTAACATTCTAATTTAGTTATATATGAAAGTTTATAAAGTAAAATGTTAAAGTGTAAATGTTGGAAATCAGGAAAAGAGATAAACAGAATTCAGTTATAATTTATTTGTTCTCCTTTACCTTTTTTTTAAAAGTTAAGGTAGTTAAACATAGTACAGGTGCTCATCAACTTCTGATGGAATAATACCCTGATAAACCCATCATCACAGTCTTTTAGTGGAGAATACTGTAAATCAATAGTGCATTTAATACACCTGACCTACAGAATATCACAGTTTAGCCTAGCCTACCTTAAGGATGCTCAGCACACTTACATTAGCCTACATTTGTATGATTATCTCAAGAGTAATTTTCTTCCTCTTCTTCTCACTAGAAGCAGGAGACACAGATGGGTGATTTGCAAACATTCTGTGATTAAAAAAATATGTATACAATATCCAGAAAACACTGCAACACGGCACTCTGTGGAGTATCGGTGGATTACTCTGGTGACCGTGAGGCTGACTGGGAGCTGAGGCTCACTGCCACCGCCCAGCAGCATGAGAAGGATCCATCATCATGCTGAATATCATTAGCCTGGGAAAAGATCAAAATTCAAAATTCTAAGTACAATTTCTACTGAATGCATATTGCTTTCGTACCATCATAAAGTGGAAAAATTGATAGTCACTCCATCATAAGTCAGAGGCTATCTGTAAATAGTATTCCAAAAAACAGCTTTTTGTATTTGCTGAATTTTTTATTGGAGGAACAACAGAGAGAAAATAAATCTTTTAAATATCAGGCCAGTCCCTTAGGGGCAATTCAATCTAGGATATTTATATAACAACTTAGGTAGAGAGGCACTATACTGTTAGAAAGAATGTGTCCTTACAGGAAAAGTAAATAAATTAAACACATCCAACAGGAAAACATTCATCAGAAAAGGCAGAACAGGCAGGAAACTTTTCACCAAGAGCTTAAAGCTGTATGTGTAGCAGAAGTAATTCATTGCCAAGAGTTTAGAGATTAAAAAACATACTAGCAACACCACCGACTTTTAAAAGCAGAAAATATAAATGTATCACAAAGAAAACATTTTCAAAATGATGGCTTAGCCAGATAGTTATCACTGATTACTTGTTTTGAAGATGGACACGTAACCATGTTTTCAAATATGTGAACTAGAAGCAACAGCAAAAACTTAAGAACTTAACGATTCAGTCCAGTAAATAACCGCCACATATACATATTCAAACAGCTCTCAGGATAAAAGATGTTTATAGCACGGTCTTCATCCTCCAGCAGCCCACAGTCTCAGAAGAGAGGCAGGTTATTGCAAAGAAATAAGTAACAGCAGGTCTGATAAAGTGAAAGATTAACAATATGAGCAGGGTACAAAGATAGCACAGAAAATAAATAACTATGAGTAATTACTCCTATAAAAATTGGGGGAAAGGAAGGTGTAGAAGAAGGTTTCCCAGAGGAGAGAAATTCTGAGCTGAACAGTTCAACCAGAAGTTCACTTTCCCCTGCTTTCCTCTCTGCACTCCTGAAAAGACGGCACTTGTTTGGAAAAACTAAAAAGATCATCACAGTGGGGTTTGATTTTCTTCCTTGGCAAGAAATGAAGGGGGAGGGCACGGGGCCAGAAGTCATGGTAATCACAGGAGGAGGGCCAGAACTTAAAACAGTCGTAATAACCAAAGAAAAAGACTTTTAAATCCATTTTAAATTGAGTTTACAATCATTATGAAGCATTATTTTCCTCCCTATCTTCCAAAAGGATCTAAATCTGCCAAATACCCTCCACAGATTTATCCAGCACACTTGTTTCTAGGAGAGTGGAAATCGTTTGTGCAAGCTGCCCCTTGTGATAGGCAGGTAGGGGCACGACCTGGATGCCTTTGCATTTTTTAAATTTATTTCAGAATCAAAGAATTGTTACATGCCTCCTGTGTGCCTCAGATAGCCTCTAAGGATAAAATGTAAGAGGCTGATTAAATTTTTCTCAATCTGATTAAGCTTATAACCACACTAGAAAGACATGCAAGATTGTAAAACAAATTCAGGGTAAAATCTTTTTGGGGGTTACATGTATGATCACATGAAGAAAAGGATAGATAGCACTCACTAGAGTAACTTAAAGTAAGGGAGAATTGACTTGGGGATAGCATTGTTATGACAATAGTTCAAAGAATATAGATAACGGTTCTTAGTATCTTTGATTTCAAGCTGTCATCGATGGAGTGTCTACTATGTGCCAGGCATTTCAGTAAGGGCTGCATGCACATTTTTTCATTTAGTCTTATTATCATATTGCTAATGTAACTGACACTATATCCAATTTACATACAGATGAGGAGTTTGGAACCCCAGATTTACCTGCCTTCAGAAGTTTCACAAAAGTATAGAATTAGATTTAATGAGGACAGGAGAAATACAATACAGAGGACTTTTGAGGTACAGCAGACAATCTGAAGCAAGATGACCAAGGAACCTGAGCATAAATTCTGCCCTTTTCACAGCCGGAAGGACAGCAAGCACTCACATGCAGCCGTGGGCGGGCTACCCTGTGCCTGCTCTCCTCCCTGCCGTGTCTGACTTACCCAATTTTCAGAATCCTTGTGTGACCAAAGTCATGTGCCACTCCTTGTACTGAGGAAGCCCCAGGATCTTGAATTTGGAGGAGGAAGCTGTGGGTGTGGGTCACACCTAAGGAGCTTACTATCCAGTGGGGTGTGGGCTTTCCAGCCTCACCTATGCAAATACAAATATATGACCTGTTCAACCTGCAAGAGCAAAAGCATGCCATGAGTAATGGAAACATTTCTCTTCCTGCTATTTTTAAGGATTCCAAGGTAATCCATAAAACAGCTTGTTTCCTCTCCAGAAAAGCAGAAAGATACATTTATTTTGACTGCCTATCTCTTCTCCAAATACCTCTCATAAATTAGTCACTGTTTCCCTAACAGAATTCCAAATTCCCCAAACCAGAGAAGACAGTTTTATTTGTTATCCCTCATGTATCTTCACCGTCAGCATCAAGTCCCCAAAGTACTGGTGTTAAAGTTTGCCTTCCGTGACCACATGGCATTTCAATGAACCTCTTTAAATTATTACTCAATGTCCAGAATTTCATGGACTACAATTTGAGATTTGTTGGTCTGAGTTATTGCATCCTTAATTTTACAGGGAGATGAATGTTTTTGCACAAGGAAAAGAATCTCACAATAGACAGGAGATTCATTTAGTTTGGGCTACTATAAAAAATTATCAGAGACTGGGTGGCTTCAACACCTATCATTTATTTTTCATGATTCTGGAGCCTGGAGGTCAGAGATCAGGGTCCGAAAGTGGCCAAGTTCTTGGCAAGGGCCTCCTTCTTGGTTATGTCCTCACGTGGCCTTTTCTTGGTGTATACACACACAGAGAGATCTTTCAAGACTTTTCCTCTTTTTATAAGAGCACTAACCCTACATGAAATCTCCACCCTCATGACCTTATCACCTCCCAAGGCCCCACCTCCAAATGCCATCATATGAGGCATTCGGGTTTTAACATATAAATTTGGGGGCGACAAACACATTCAGCTCACAGTACTTAGAAAATAGGCCTTTAAAATTTTTTTAGTTGCTGGAGGGGAGCCTGTAATGAACACAAATGAAAGTGGCACCAGTAGTACCTATTCCCAGCTTTCCCTTTCTGTCTCACATTCTAGCCTGGGAATAGCTCTGGGTACTCCCAAGAACAATAGTGACTTGAGACTTATGTGAAGTTAGTGCCTCTTCTTAGCATAGTCCATATATAAATCCTCTGGCTCCTGTAAAAAGATAAATGGGAGAGGATGGTTGCCTCTTGGGTTGTCACCCAGACCATGTGGATGTAGAATGTCAACTCTGGCTGCTGTGGTTCATAACCAGAGCTCAGATACTCTACAGAGCTTCCTCCCAATGGAGCCATCCGCAGATAGCAACACATTCATCAGAAGAAAATGTGTTCTTAGTGGTTTCACCCTGCCTTGGTGACAGCAGAAGAAGAGGCTTACCCTTTATCTGCTTATTATTTCCAACATCAGTTCGGAGCAGCAGGGCCTGTAGTGCTATGCATTCAGTGACTTTATTAAGGAAGGCAATATTTATCAATGCTGAGCTGAGTCTTCTCTGAGAGAAGTGGGGAGACTCTCGAGTTGCCATAGGAGAGACCCAGAGCAACAGCTACCCAAGCAAGCCTTACATGATCATTGTCCCATTTACTGTTACTCCTGGAGATTCACCATAGATGATAACCACGCTCCAGTCTCAATTCCTAAGAAAATTAGAGGCATTTAAAAAGTATCCTAAACAGGGTCCTCAGAAATCATAGCATAAGACGTAAAAGCTTTGGAGAAGGATTCTACCACAACTAAGAAGTAGCAAAAATTTTTAATTGATTCAATATGTAAAGAATTAATATTGCTTTTTACCAAGACTTATTTATAACTTAATTTAAATGTGCAATTCCATGGAAATTATACTTAAAATCCAAAGTAAAATATAAAAAGTAAATTTATCAACCAATGTGAAATACAATTTTAAAACATCCTAGTTTTGCTAAGCTAAAACTTTAGTTTTGAAGCTTTTTCCATTTTCCCTGTATTTCTAAGAAATGGAAGATCTGTAGTATTAAAATTACTCCGTTACTAATTCTTTCCTACAACAAGCAAATACCTAGCACTCACTGCATACCAAACTCTGTTCTTGGCCCTTCCGAAGGAGTAGTTTGCTGTTTAGTTAGTTAATATGAGTATGCTAGCAAGGTATAGCTTCTCTCTCTGATATCTGGCTTTAATATTAATAATAAGAATCATAAGGAACTTACATAATTTCAGGAATGCCTTAAAGACTCTAGATACAGTAAGCATATCCTTACATCAAAAAATGAGAGCATCAAGCCAAGTAGAGATGAACTAACCCACCCAAGTTTTATTTGTTGAGCACATAATTATGAGGTGACCACAATATGCACTCGAAGTCATTACTGGTACATTGCAGTTATAAAATCACATAATCACATTCTTTTGTACATAAGAAAAGTTTGGGAGCGGTAAGGAAATTGATTCGCCATGTTTGGATTTAAATAGCTAAAATCACTAGTCAGGTTCTCTGCTGGGTGCAGGGAGTTTAACAACTGAGGTTAATGTCAAGACTCATGCAGTAAATTGTGAAGTTTGATAGCTTAAAGAGGAGGGCGAGAGAATTTTTCAACAAAAATTCCTGGTGATGGCAGCAGTATTTGTTTATTTATATATTTAAGAATAATTGACCAGCCACTCTTGTGCCAGAAATAACAATTGTGAGCAAGAAGACACAGTCTTATTTTTTTGTTGTTGAAGTTTTGGTTGAATTATTAAAGAATTGAACAAGTATATGTTAAATCCGCAATTTATATAACCATCAGGGGAGACTTCAGGATACCATAGGGAGGGAAGAGAAATTTTAGGATACTTTAATAGAAAATGACGATCAACAGGTTTGGAATGTCAGAGAAGCTCTTTTTGGTCAAGCAGTATGGTAGCTGGAGTAACATGGATATCATCAAGTCAAGTCAAAAAAAAAAAAATGCTGGTGCGCTGGAGAGATACTCTTGAGCAAAGAGGGACGGTGAGCAGAGCCTTGCAGTGGGAAGGCTCCTGTTAGTGTCCTGTTAGTGTGACACAGAGACGAGCAGGGTGGCTGGAGGCACAAAGTAAAGGAGGCAGAGTGAGGTGGGAGGGTGCAGGCAGAAGCCAGATCACGCAGGCCGTGTTAGGGAATTAGCACTTTATTCTAAGAACAAAGGGGTAGTGTTGAAAAAATTTACAAAGTTTAATTTGAACAAAAATTACTTTAGAAGTTCAGTCTGGCCACATGTGCAAAATGGTTGGAAAAGGATGAGGAAACTAGTTTGAAAGTTAGAATTATTCAAGGGAAACATAAAAGAGTATGGTAGGGCAAATGAAAAAGAGAAAAAGATAGGATGAATTTAAGGGTAGGTGTGAGCTGGTAGAAAGGACACCATATTTCTAAGCCTAGGAGACTGGAAGTGATGAAGTTTGTTTTTATACATCAGCTAATTAATAAGAGGTGGGAAGTAGAAGGAGATAACACGGAAGGAATTCAATAATTTTGGTTAATTGGACATCGAGATTGTCAGATGAAGATAAATGGGACAGGGTTAACAAATCACCTCAGGAGACTGGGGAAGCTTGAAATAGACACTTAATGGAAACAAAAATGATAATAGCTGGTGACTTAAGGGCACTGGAGATTGTTTCGAGTGCCTTTTTTTTTTTAACTCACAAAAGCTTCATGGATTATAGAATTGTACCAGCTTTACTTTGGGAATGAGGACATTTACAGAACAGAGGGAAAAAAAAAGAGAATTAACTTCTCTAAAATCCCAGGCAATCTGGACGCGGAGTATGAAGGCTAAAGCACTCCACTGGGGGCCGCACAACTGATCCTCCACGGAGACCGCACTGGCGGCCTGCGTCCTGGCTGCTCGCTGGGCCTCTCTGCGGTGATGCGCTGGTGCAATCCTGGGAGCTCTCTCCTGCATGTTCTCTGCACACTCAATTTGACTTATTGAAGCTGGTGACATATTCTGATGCCGTAAAGTTTTCTCACTTCACTGTCTGTTCTCTGTTTTTTAATCTAGAATCTCTTTCTCTTATTTTTTCTTATGCAAATATCTCAAAAGTAACAAAGTTTATTTTATTGTTTACCATTGACATTTGTGGCTTTTTAATTTTTCAAAGATTTTGTTTACTTATTTTTAGAGAGAGGGAAAGGGAGGGAGAAAGAGAGGGAAAGAAACATCAGTGTGTGGTTGCCTCTCACAACACCCCCTACTGGGGACCTGGCTCACAACCCAGGCACGTGCCCTGACTGGGAATGGAATCTGTGACCCTTGGGGTTTGCAGGCTGGCACTGAATCCACTGAGTCACACCAGCCAGGGCATTACATTTCTGATTTTAAATGATATATGTGATGTACTCTCTCTCTTTCTGTCACTCTCAGACACACACACACACACACACACACACAATCTCCATACATGGGAAAGCACATGAGCATAATCACAGGATGATTTCTTGGGTTGTCAAAAGAGGCTTTGAGCAAGCCTGGATTTCAAAAATGTTCCTTTCTAAAAGAAAAAGAAGATACTAATTTAGTTAAGAAGGTTTTAGACATAATTTTCTTAATTTCACCAAGTCCTTTGCAGTGTATATGTAATGGTCGATACAAACTACACAGGAGATCACAAAACGTCTAAAACATAAAAAGTATAATCATGCAATTGTTCGATGCTGTTTTCTCTTCAGTCTCTCATTTTTATTCTCTTCAAACCACTTGAAAGGTCCCATCAAATCACGATTCCCAGGAAATAATTGACAACAAACTTACCAGAATACATTAATTAATGAAGCATTACCCTTTGTGCCTAGACAGTGCCTCATAGCTAACAGTCATTAAACATGTATTTGTTGAATGTCAGAAAATAAAATTATTTTAAAGACAAGAGTTGCTCAGATTCTTGGATAAAATGTGTATTCACTGTCAAAGAGTATCCTTGGGGATGGATTCATATGCCTTTTGTTATTTAGATTGTGATAAAAAAAAATCCATCCACTTCATTACAAATGGAAACTAGATACAAGTAAAAACATAGAGATGTAAAACAACAATGAGAATATGCAAGGAATTCAATGGTTGTGAACAAAATCGTTCTTGATTGCAACTGAATTACCTGGATTTTTGCAACATACACAGACAGGAATGTATAATACCCTCCTCTCCTATCTAAGCAGCTTTAAATAATTTTAAATAAATAAAATATGTTCAGTATCTGTATTTGCATATTTTTAATGAATACAATTACTTGAAAAAAGGTATGCTTTAGTTTTTAAAATATACATACTTATAAAATCTCTCTATACCAAATATTATATTTCTGCTTGTTTTTGCTATTAGAAAAAGGATATGTGGTCCTATAAAAATCTTTTGTTAAAGGTAATAAATTTGAAAAATCATAAAATATTTTAAGTGCCCCACTGACTGCTTGGAAGTATTTCTACTGACAGGCAGCTCCTTTCAGGGAACTTGGGGCCAACGGAGGCTGCAGCACATTGTCTCTGAGGAGCTCTGGCGCTCACATACTGCGGCCACCATCAACAGGCAAAACCACCACCATCCCAAGGTGGCCCTTTACTAAGCTGTAGTTTCCCTGTCTCTACAGCTACAATTTATTAGTTAACAATAGCTTGCAGATTTTCATTTCTATTCTTTTGTTGTTAAAGAAAAGATCCTTTCTCACTCCATATTTTTCTCTTTTTTTGTCCTTGTTAAGGAAAAATAACTTTGTTCTTTTCTTGTAATTTTGGAAACAATTCCAAGAAAATGGCCAAATATTGCTTTATTTTAGTGTTGCATCCAAAAGAATTTTCTGCTTATCTGTAGCATAGAGCCATAAAAAATTTCAACCAGTTTTATATCTTATTTATATAATACATTTTATACAAAACAGAAATGTATAGTTCCCCAGACTGGTGTGAATATGAAAGCATGTGTCACTGATTTAAAATGCCACATTCCATTTTTTCCCTTTTGTATCAGCTAATCAATTAGTAGAAGGTCACCAATTAACTATCCAATTTAACATTTTGGGAGTGGTCAAACAAAACTGGAAATGATAACAAATGAGAAAATATAAATGCAGGATGTGGTTTACGTGAGCTATTTGGACCAAAGTGTTTGTAGGAATAGCGTAGGCATTAGTCAAGTGCAACCAATTAAACATGATGCTCATTACCTCTGGATATTGCACGATTCTTTCTTCGGATCCAATCATGTGTTTAAATCTTTAACTTATGTGCAATGGAAAAGATGCATGTTGATAAAATATAAGTTATATGTCTGAAGTGTATAACTATTATAGTTATGTGATTCACCCAGGGAGATACTCTTTCTGAGTGACTCCCGAGTGACATTTTTAAATATATATTGTTCTAGAGGAAGCGATAAGAGAAATCACTGTATGTTCTTTGCTCTAAGCCCTAAAAGCTACTTAGTAAAAACCCTATCTTTTTAATTAATGGACCTCAAACTTCCCCGACAGTTGAATATACCCTATAACAGAGTATCTTTAAAGCAAAAATACACATAACATGCTTTCTTCAAGCCCACATGTAACAAATAAAGATATCAAATGAACTGACATTTCTGCATTATAGTTTAAAATAACATCCTGTGTGACTTCTATTATGCTGTGCTGTTAGCTCAATTTCAGATTTTCTAAACACTGGCTTTGCTTTCAAAGAATAATGTTCCAGTTCCTGCACTGAGTGTGTGGAGACTGGTTCTGAAGCTGGGGGAAAGTTAAGAATGTGTGGGGTTTGGCTTCAGAATTAGCCATGCTTTACTGATCTCCTGCGTTAAACTGTTTCTTATTAATAGATCATGCAACTACCCACCATTCACCCTCCCTCCTCCCCGCACACATATCTGACACATTCTCATAATCAGTAACAAATGTTCATTCCCAAAGTTTCACTTTTTTCCTTAAGCCCACCCTGACTTTCATAATGATACAATGAAACCATCAACTATCAGAATTTAGCGTTTGGAGCAAGGCATAGAAAATAAGTGAGCATATCCATCCTAAAAGTATAGTTGATACTTTTGAAATGACACATGCAACATTTATTGACTTTATTTTTCCCTACAAAGATAATGAAGATGTATCCTATAAACAGAAAGGAAATATATAAAGTTTTGTAGATAATTGAAGAAAATATGAAAAAAGATTTAAATGGTTTATTCTCAGAAACCTTTTCACTTTGGATAAAGATTTTGAAAGTGTCTGCTTTAAAGATATTTTAAAAGATTTTCCGAAGTTTATTCTTTCATTTTAAATCATTCTAAAATCCATAGGTTCTCCCCAGATATTCAACCCCCATTTAGGTCTTACGACATCCACTATGATCCAGCACAAGAATGTGGCTCTTTGTTAAACGTGATGGGCAAGCATGTGCCCTGTTCTCAGTTTTTATCTTCTTACCTGCTTCCTTCCGCACATGAGGCTGGTCCTTCTCTCCCTGGCACCCACTGCTCTCCTTGGCTTCCTTGTCAGCGTCCTGGCTATCATCTCGACAGAGAGTCTTATCTCAGTCTTTCATGAATTGACCTTATTTCTCACAGTTCCTGCATATAAATGTTCCACATCTTTCTTTCTGTCTACCTGGCTCCTGTCCTCCCTTTCTGAACTTCCATGGACTTTGTCTGAACTGAAGACTAATATTAAACTCTGCAAATACGAGGATCTATTTCCCTCTCCCCTCTCCCTCCCTCCCTATATTTTCTGAAATCCTTTTGTGATAGTGTGCTACAGAAATAAATTAGTGGTGTGGCAATATACATTGTAATTACATACCATTAGAGCAGAACAGGATTTTAGAGATCATCCATTTTACTCCATGTATAAAGAAAGAGTATAGAGATTTTCCTTTGCTGGAGTTTAATAGCCATTCATCGAGCACTTACTACATGTCAGGCACTAGGCTGATGCTTATTAAGATAGTATAAAGACCTTTATAAATCAATTCTACATGTAAAATAGAAGACACATGTACAAGACAGACATTTTACAGACGAGGGGGTGTAATGTGTGGACAGTGAAGTCAAAGACCCCAATCAGAGGAAGAGAAACTTCGGCAGAAGGAAAAAATGTGGACATTTTCTGGGAGAAAAAGGGAAAAGGGCATTCCAAACAGAGTAAACAATGTGCTTGGGAAAGCCTGAGTGGCTTAGATGAAGCATAAGATAACGGCAAATATTGATAGAAAGTTTAGAAAGTGACTTGATCACCATACATAGAAGTGTTATTTTTTATTATACAGGTACAGTCATAGTTCCTTCTTAAACTGTATACAAAACAGTGCTACTATCTATGTTAACAGGTTAGAAGGGGTTCTCAGCACTAGTCCGTGTCTCAGACAACATTTTCAGCTGTAGTTTAAATGGGCTTATGGATGTGATGCCAGTAAAATTTGCCATTTGTTACATTACCCTTTGGCACTGTAAACTTTTTCAAAAACTAAGTTAAATGCCACTCACAAATTTTGACAGATAAAATATTATAACATAAATACTTTCTGAGTTTTAAATTTTTGACCCATAATCACTTAGAAACTGTTCTGGAATGTTTAAATATATGGTGGAGGGTATAAATATGTATTGTTATTAGTATCTAAATTATATTGATTGTGGTCAGAAAATGTTGCCTTTATGATATGGATTTTTT